>JAZHYW010002844.1:0-24988 GCA_037355805.1 Ixodes ricinus
AGCCCCTGCAGCCGCGACACCACGGCGCCCTGCATTGCCTCCGCATATGCCCCAGCTGGTTGCACCGGAGGCACATGGGGGGCGGCCGGGCACGGAGATGAGCACGGGATAGTCGGCCACGTGTCCCTGGTGCGGCAGCTCATCCCTGCGGCCCCCTTTCTTCAGGATGATCCTTACGGCCCGCGTAGATGTTTCGACTTCGTAGTCGCCGGTCGGCGACTTCCACATCTCCCTGGTGATCTCTTTGACGACCCCAAACTCCGCGAAGGCGGCGCTGACCTCCCTATCTGTCACGTAGGTGGGGAGCCAGTGAACCCGCAGCACCACCTCCGTGAAGTTCGGGTCGACCACGACGCACTTCCGGCCTTTCACCTTGACGTTCTTCAGCGTGGTCAGCTTGTCCTTGGCATCTGTTGAGTTCAGGGTGCACACGAACACGTGGTTGAACTGGAAGGCGCCCAGTCCAACCACGTGCTTCATTCCAACAGTCGACTGCAACATGTCAGCAAAGTCCTGAGTGCGGTAGGGGCGTCCTCTGGGGTCCCCATGCAGGAAGACGGTCTTCTCAAGCCTGCTGCCACTGGGTAGTAGCGGCATCAACATCCTGTAGCCCGGATCTCCGGCGTCGCTCGTATCCTGATACGCTCCCTCAACGGGGGCAGCCGCTCCGTTGGCCATTCCGCCGGTCGCGGGGGGAGAGGCGGGAGAGCGGAAAAAGAGACGTCCGCTCCCACGCGCGCCACGTCGAAAGTGGATGGTTTGGCCGATGGCGAAATGGAGGGAATCAAAAGGAAATGGGAAGATTGCAACGAAAGCACTTTGCTTGTCTGGCCTTTCTCGTCCTATTCCCTGGCGCTTAAAGTTTGGTTGTTAAAAAAAGAAAAGCACCGGCGTGTTTAAAAGAACTGTGCCATCAGCACCCCGTGTTCCCAGGTGGTCTCCCTCCCAAGTACTGACGGAGCCCGATGCTGCTTAGCTTCGGTGATCGGACGAGAACCGGCGCATTCAGCATGGTTTGGCCGATGGCGAAATGGAGGGAATCAAAAGGAAATGGGAAGATTGCAACGAAAGCACTTTGCTTGTCTGGCCTTTCTCGTCCTATTCCCTGGCGCTTAAAGTTTGGTTGTTAAAAAAGAAAAGCACCGGCGTGTTTAAAAGAACTGTGCCATCAGCACCCCGTGTTCCCAGGTGGTCTCCCTCCCAAGTACTGACGGAGCCCGATGCTGCTTAGCTTCGGTGATCGGACGAGAACCGGCGCATTCAGCATGGTTTGGCCGATGGCGAAATGGAGGGAATCAAAAGGAAATGGGAAGATTGCAACGAAAGCACTTTGCTTGTCTGGCCTTTCTCGTCCTATTCCCTGGCGCTTAAAGTTTGGTTGTTAAAAAAAGAAAAGCACCGGCGTGTTTAAAAGAACTGTGCCATCAGCACCCCGTGTTCCCAGGTGGTCTCCCTCCCAAGTACTGACGGAGCCCGATGCTGCTTAGCTTCGGTGATCGGACGAGAACCGGCGCATTCAGCATGGTTTGGCCGATGGCGAAATGGAGGGAATCAAAAGGAAATGGGAAGATTGCAACGAAAGCACTTTGCTTGTCTGGCCTTTCTCGTCCTATTCCCTGGCGCTTAAAGTTTGGTTGTTAAAAAAGAAAAGCACCGGCGTGTTTAAAAGAACTGTGCCATCAGCACCCCGTGTTCCCAGGTGGTCTCCCTCCCAAGTACTGACGGAGCCCGATGCTGCTTAGCTTCGGTGATCGGACGAGAACCGGCGCATTCAGCATGGTTTGGCCGATGGCGAAATGGAGGGAATCAAAAGGAAATGGGAAGATTGCAACGAAAGCACTTTGCTTGTCTGGCCTTTCTCGTCCTATTCCCTGGCGCTTAAAGTTTGGTTGTTAAAAAAGAAAAGCACCGGCGTGTTTAAAAGAACTGTGCCATCAGCACCCCGTGTTCCCAGGTGGTCTCCCTCCCAAGTACTGACGGAGCCCGATGCTGCTTAGCTTCGGTGATCGGACGAGAACCGGCGCATTCAGCATGGTTTGGCCGATTTTTTTTTTTTTTTTTATTACCGGCTTGGCAGAAACACATACAATACAGGACACGGAATAACGATTAAAAGCGTCCGGCAGGCACTGTCCGGCGCGATTAGGTTAAAACTCCCTCAGTGCCACCAATCCGTCCAGAGCTGGCAGCCAGTCAGGCTGCTCGCTCTGCGCTCTGTACACTTCCCGTAGGTGAACAATACTCTCAATAAAGTAGTCTCGAACTGGGCGAGCGTCCACATCAGCATGGCGAACGGCCATCCTGGATTTCCAGATACTATGCAGGGCCAAGACCATTATCGTATCATAGGGTACGCCCCCGTCCCGTTCGACACAAAGAAACCGGATGCCATACGCCGACACTGGGAGGCTCTTTTTTAAAGTACGCTGCAAGATATCCCAGTGAAACACTGCGTCCCAGCAGTCGAGGAAAATATGTTCTACAGTCTCGGGCTTCCTGCACAAAAGACAATCGACCGACCATGGCACAAATATGCCTCTTTCTTGAAGCCAGGGCTTCACGGGTAGCGTCCCGCTATGAAGTTGAAAAAAGAAGGATTTTACCGCTGGACGCACTGGCATCTTTTTAACCCTTTTGAGCACATCTTGGCCGTGGCCCTCACAGTAGATGGAACGGTACAATGGCACAGGCAAAACACTATCGACAAGATCTTTATACAAGCGCTTCTTTGTGACCTCGCTTAGGTACTCAAGCGAGAAGCGCACCTTCAGAAACTGAAAAGACCTAATAACTTCGAGCAAAAAACCTCGCGCCTTCCGGCACCTAATGTTGCTCGCTGAAACAACAAATTCGGGCAACGTATCACACAATCTAACTTGTAACATAGTCCGCAAAAAATCATCTCTCTGGTCCCGTAGAAAGAAAAATCGAGACACGACCTGCCTAAGAAACAAGTGGACCAAACCCAGCCCCCACTTTTCACAGAACGAAATAAGTTTGTGCGACTGGTTCGCTCCCATCCCGAACCCCACACAAAAACCGCGAATACTCTATGCAATTTTTGAATATTGGCCCTAGACATCCACAGTGCCTGAAGAACGTACCACACCTTAGCCACAAGGAACATGTTACACACAGTAGAACGAGCAAACATTGAGAGATTCAATCCTCCCCACTTAAGTGTTTTAGCGCGAACCTGCTCAACTTCTTCTCTCCAATACTCAGTGGTATCTTTGTAATGCTGAAGAGGCACTCCGAGGTACTTAACCGGCGAACACGTCCAGTGCATTCTTTCGAACCCAGCCGGTGTGCTATCCCAACTACCATGCCACAAGCCCACACATTTGTCCCAATTGATGAGACTCCCGGAAAATTTACAAAAATCAAGGGCATCCTTAACCACCTCATTTATACTTTCCTTATCGTCGCAGAAGACAGCGATATCATCTGCGTATGAAAGGACCTTTACTTCGCTGTTCAACAGCCTAAAACCGCGGATTTTCTCGTTGAATAAAAGCTTTAAACAAAAGGGCTCCAGATAAAGAGCGAACAACAAGGGTGATAAAGGACACCCCTGCCTGACAGAGGAGAGAACTTGAAAACTTTCACTAACGCGCTTATTTACAATAATGCTCGCGGAACACTCAGCGTAAGACATTTTAACTCCTTCTAAGAGTACACAGCCAATGTTTACATGTTCTAAAATACAAAAAAGAACATCGTGTGCTACCCTATCAAAAGCTTTGTCCAAGTCAAGCTGCATCATAGCCACGCGTCTTTCAAATACATCGCAACATTCTAAGATGCTTCTTGTAATATGTATGTTGGTGACAATCGTTCTCCCCTTAATGCCACATGTTTGATGAGTCCCACCCTTACAAAAATGATCAATGAGTTTCAATTGACTTTCTATTGTGTTCCTATAGAGTCAATTGAAACTCAATATAAACTCAATGTCTAATGAGTTTGATCATTAGAAACTCAATTTTGATTCTATTGAACTTACTCATTAGGAATGCAATTGAGGCTGATCATAAGAAACTCAATATCGATTCTATTGACTTTACTCACTAGGAATGCAATTGAGTTGGATCATTAGAAACTCAATATCAATTCTAATGAATTTACTCATTAGGGATGCAATAGAGTTTTATCATAAGAAAGTCAATATCGATTCTATTGAATTTACTCATTAGGAATGCAATTGAGTTTGGTCATAAGAACTCAACATCGATTCAATTGAATTTACTCATTAGGAAGGCAATTGAGTTTGGTCATAAGAAACTCAATACCGTTTCTATAGAATTTACTCATTAGGAATGCAATTGAGTTTGGTCATAAGAAACTCAATATCGATCCTATTGAATTTACTCATTACGAATGCAATTGAGCTTGGTCATAAGAAACTCAATAGCAATTCTATTGAATTTACTCATTAGGAATGCAATTGAGTTTGTTGTTTTTTGGTCGTTTGTGGATTACTGCACCGAACGATTATTGCTTGTACCAATGTTTTTCTATTAAGGGATAGAGTCCAATGACTTCGAAACATTGTTTATCATTTATGAGACTTCCAAGGAGGAAATAGCAAACTGGGAACCTTAATAAATGCTGAGGTGGTCACCGGCCAAATGAATACCTTTCTTATGTAGGGTATATAAGGCGGTGGGGCAGTCAAGGGGAGTACGATTAGTGGGTTGTGAGTGCTTAGTTATGATGTTTGTGTTCGTTTCCTCCATGTGCTTTGTTTCCTTCATGTTGCATGCTTTAAGGAAGTATACAAAAAAAATTCTTAACCAGTTGCAATTTTTTTTAAACGCAGTTGCAATAAATTCTATTGAAACACGTTGCAAAAATTCAATTGAAACTCAATTGCAATATTTTTATTGAAACTCAATAGCAAAAGTTCTATTAAAACACTATTGCCAAAATTCAATTGAAATGCAATTGCTAAAATTCAATTGCGCCTCAGTGGCCAATATCCTGGGACGGTTCAATAGGGACTCATTAGAAAAAGTCAATTGAATTTCAATTGAGACTGAATGCGGTCTATTGAGTGAGCCCTTTACACTTTCAATTGAAACTCAGTTCATTTTTTTGTAAGGGCAACGATGGAGGTTATTACGCCTTGCAGTCTTCTCGCTAAGATTTTCATAAAGATTTTATAGTCCACATTTGTAAGGCTAATTGGTCGATACGACTTAACGGATAGCAGTTTCGCGGGGTCATCACTCTTTGGAATTAATACTATATGCGTTTGACGAAAAGATGGGGGCAATACTTTTCTTTCGTATGCTTCCATTATCACGCGGTGCAGGGCCTCGGCCACATCGACTTTAAAAGCTTTGTAGAAAGCTGCACCTAAGCCATCTGGACCAGGCGATTTCCCCGAACCTAGCTCGTCAATTGCCCTTTCTATTTCCCTCACGCTGATCGGTGCTTCTAGGCGATCTTTAACGTCGTCATCTAACTTTGGCATGAGGTTTAAAAAAACGTTATCAAATCCTCTTTCTCTTTGTCTCCGACGTCCCACGAGGTCCCGATAGTACTCTACAAAAGCACGCTCGATTATCTTTCGGTCTCGAGTAACCGTGGTCCCGTACTGTAGCTCGTTTATTTCGTTGTGCGTCGCGTACCTCTTTTCGTCGCCAAGCGAGCGCTTAGTCGGCGTTTCTCCTAAAAAGAGGCGTTCAGCGCGGGCCCTTATCGCAGCCCCTCTGTATCTTTCGATATCGATAAGTTCTAGTTTACTTTTTACTTCTTTTATTTCTTTAATAAACGCACCGGGTCGCGCACTTTCAACGCTTACAAGAAAATCCAGCTGACACTGTAGTTCCTTTTCCTTTTCTTTTTCTAGTCGGCGTAAAATACATGATCTTTCAATCGCGTTGATTTTAACTTCATTTTTAAAATTCTCCCATAGTTCGACAAAACTTCCCGACTCGACAGCAAGCAGGTTTCTAAGACTCTTATTAACTCCGTCAACGAAAGTTTCATCTTTCAGCAACTTGTCATTGAATTTCCACAGTTCCCAGCTAAAACGCGATTTTGTCTCTTTTCTTCCAATTGTGAAAGCAACTAAACTGTGATCACTAAAAGATACGTGCTTGACCTCGTAGTTCTCACACAGAGGAACCAGGCCCGCTGAAACATACGCTCTATCTAATCGCGCGTGACTCTCTCGTTGAAAATGCGTGAATTGGGGAACAAAAGAACTAGACAAAAAACGGCCGACGTCTTCCAGGCCACACTCTTGCACTAGGGAATTCAATAAAAGAGCGCTCTGATCCCGCACAGGCAAATTACGTACTCTATCTTCTGCGGCGCATACGCAGTTAAAATCCCCCAACAATATAACAATTCTTTCAGAATTTAGGTAAGAAGCAACGCGCTCAAAAAAACTCTTCGATCACCCTCCCGATTTGGCGCGTACATGCAGACTACCCGCCACTGGTAGCCAGAAAATGAAAAGTCACAAACAATTAAGCGTCCAGTATCACAAACAACGACGGTTTCTACTACAATGCCTAAAGAATTACGGAGGAAAAGAGCGCAGCCCCCAGATGACCCAACCGCGTGGCATACACATACATGGTAGCGAGTTTTGAAAGGTTGCACCATGCGGTCCGTTTGCTCTTGGCTTTCCACCTTTGTTTCTTGAACAGCAACTACGTCCAGGTCGTCTTCCAGGAGAAGGCGACTAAGTTGATACTGTCGGCGCCTTGCAGACAGACCTCTCACGTTCAACGTGGCTACACGAAGAGCTGTTTCAAGACTTACTGCCATGAAATGGTTAGATCAAACGGGCCGCATGGTGCCTAACTTGGCTTCGCTGCAACGCCGATGTACTAATAATCCGGGTGCCTCGCCGGCAGTCAGGATACCCCAAAGAACCCACCGACCGCGTCAGCCAGGTCCTCGACGAACAAGCTCGGGGCTCTTGTCCTTTCGTATACCGCCCGACTCCAGCTCGAGAAGGGTTGCCGAACAGAGCCCGGGCCATCACACCTACGGTGGTGGCGTCGCCGCTGGACGTCGCTCCGTCGGAATGTTGGGTTTGGGCTTGAAACCCATTCGTCGCACCGAAGCCGCTTTTGGAGGCGGCTCCTCGGGGCGAGCCGCGCTGGTGTTCAGTCCTTCGACAACTCCTTCCTCGCGGGCCCGCTTGGCGACTGCGCCGCTGGGTCTTGCCTCGTCAACGCTCCAGTCCTCCGGCTCCTTGTTGGGCGTCGCCACGGCAACCGAGCTTTGGGTCATGGACACAACTTCTGCTGCAGACACGTCACCCGCGGCCTGTGCTTCGGGCAGCGGACGGTTCTCGACGACGCTACGGATGCCATTCCTGTCCTCGGCGCTGTGCGGGGGCAGTGCCTCTGGGAGTGGCGGTCCCCCTGCTCCGTCGGCGGCGTCTTCGGACTCGGTCGCGTCCATCATGTGCTCAGACGCGTCCTCATTCTCCACGGGCCCCGTGACGGTCGCGTAAGTCTTGACACACTGACTTTCCTCGTGGCCAAATCGTCGGCAAAAGCCACAGCGCGGCACACGACACTCACGCCGTATGTGGCCTTTACCACGGCACCGTAGACAAAGCGGTGCCCTGCCCGGAACAACCACAAGAGCCAGGTCCCCAGCGACCCGCAGTTGGTGAGGTAGGGCGTCCACCGTGACTCCTGCCTTGAGCCTCAGAGTCACCGACCGCGTCGTCGACGACACGCCGGCACACCCTTGAGCGCGCCACCGGTCCCTGGTGACTTCTGTGACCTTTCCATAGGGCGCCAGGGCCAAATGCACTTCGTCGTCAGGAACGAAGTGAAGCAGCCAGTGGAGCTTCAATCGTGTATCTTGGTTGCTCGGGTCGACCACGATGCACCGGCCCTCCTTGACACGGAGCTCGCCCGCGGCGAGCAGCTTCTTTTCCCTTCGACGCTCTTGAAGGTAACCGCCCACACATGGTTGTACTGGTACGCCCCCAAGGCAATTACCTCGGAGAACAGTCCCAAGCCAACCAGGGCGTCGCGGAAATGTTCCAGGCGATAGGGCCTTCCTCTCACGTCGGCGTGCAAAAAGACGGTATTCAAAACTGTCGTACCTGTAGGAAGTTGCGGCAAAATTACTTGGTACTCCTGGGCATCAGATTCCGTGTTCCTGTCACCGCGGCCTTGGGCCGCTGATACCGCTCCGACGGAGCACATGATGACACGTCCGTTCGCTTCGGCGGCCGGAAGTGGAATCCACATGGTTTGGCCGATGGCGAAATGGAGGGAATCAAAAGGAAATCGGAAGATTGCAACGAAAGCACTTTGCTTGTCTGGCCTTTCTCGTCCTATTCCCTGGCGCTTAAATTTTGGTTGTTAAAAAAGAAAAGCAACGGCGTATTTAAAAGAAGGTGCCATCAGCACCCCGTGTTCCCAGGTGGTCTCCCTCCCAAGTACTGACGGAGCCCGATGCTGCTTAGCTTCGGTGATCGGACGAGAACCGGCGCATTCAGCATGGTTTGGCCGATGGCGAAATGGAGGGAATCAAAAGGAAATCGGAAGATTGCAACGAAAGCACTTTGCTTGTCTGGCCTTTCTCGTCCTATTCCCTGGCGCTTAAATTTTGGTTGTTAAAAAAAGAAAAGCAACGGCGTATTTAAAAGAAGGTGCCATCAGCACCCCGTGTTCCCAGGTGGTCTCCCTCCCAAGTACTGACGGAGCCCGATGCTGCTTAGCTTCGGTGATCGGACGAGAACCGGCGCATTCAGCATGGTTTGGCCGATGGCGAAATGGAGGGAATCAAAAGGAAATCGGAAGATTGCAACGAAAGCACTTTGCTTGTCTGGCCTTTCTCGTCCTATTCCCTGGCGCTTAAATTTTGGTTGTTAAAAAAAGAAAAGCAACGGCGTATTTAAAAGAAGGTGCCATCAGCACCCCGTGTTCCCAGGTGGTCTCCCTCCCAAGTACTGACGGAGCCCGATGCTGCTTAGCTTCGGTGATCGGACGAGAACCGGCGCATTCAGCATGGTTTGGCCGATGGCGAAATGGAGGGAATCAAAAGGAAATCGGAAGATTGCAACGAAAGCACTTTGCTTGTCTGGCCTTTCTCGTCCTATTCCCTGGCGCTTAAATTTTGGTTGTTAAAAAAAAAAAGCAACGGCGTATTTAAAAGAAGGTGCCATCAGCACCCCGTGTTCCCAGGTGGTCTCCCTCCCAAGTACTGACGGAGCCCGATGCTGCTTAGCTTCGGTGATCGGACGAGAACCGGCGCATTCAGCATGGTTTGGCCGATGGCGAAATGGAGGGAATCAAAAGGAAATCGGAAGATTGCAACGAAAGCACTTTGCTTGTCTGGCCTTTCTCGTCCTATTCCCTGGCGCTTAAATTTTGGTTGTTAAAAAAAGAAAAGCAACGGCGTATTTAAAAGAAGGTGCCATCAGCACCCCGTGTTCCCAGGTGGTCTCCCTCCCAAGTACTGACGGAGCCCGATGCTGCTTAGCTTCGGTGATCGGACGAGAACCGGCGCATTCAGCATGGTTTGGCCGATGGCGAAATGGAGGGAATCAAAAGGAAATCGGAAGATTGCAACGAAAGCACTTTGCTTGTCTGGCCTTTCTCGTCCTATTCCCTGGCGCTTAAATTTTGGTTGTTAAAAAAAGAAAAGCAACGGCGTATTTAAAAGAAGGTGCCATCAGCACCCCGTGTTCCCAGGTGGTCTCCCTCCCAAGTACTGACGGAGCCCGATGCTGCTTAGCTTCGGTGATCGGACGAGAACCGGCGCATTCAGCATGGTTTGGCCGATGGCGAAATGGAGGGAATCAAAAGGAAATCGGAAGATTGCAACGAAAGCACTTTGCTTGTCTGGCCTTTCTCGTCCTATTCCCTGGCGCTTAAATTTTGGTTGTTAAAAAAAGAAAAGCAACGGCGTATTTAAAAGAAGTGTGCCATCAGCACCCCGTGTTCCCAGGTGGTCTCCCTCCCAAGTACTGACGGAGCCCGATGCTGCTTAGCTTCGGTGATCGGACGAGAACCGGCGCATTCAGCATGGTTTGGCCTACTGGCTTTTTTTTTTTTTTCACAAAGATTTTTATTAAAAGTTTGTCTATTTACAAAGTTTTAAAATGATCACATTGGTTGCCATACACCTATCATGTCAGTGAACTCTGTTTAACAGGCGAGGACCGCGATTCACACACAAATTCAAAATGTAACTCGCTCAATCATTTCTCTGTAGCGTCACATGCACCCCAGTCCCTCGCGCAGTGGCCCGGGAATTGTTATTTACCATGAGCCTTCAGAGCGCGGATGTGCAAACGCGCTCCAAATAGCGACCAACATTCAAGCCCCTGTTGCTCCGTCGCCTCAAGAAGGCTGCTCACGTACAGAAAGCCGTCGCAGAAGTGTTGCCAGGCGGGCTTGGATCCCTCTCGGACCTCCAAGTGATCCGTCCTCGACCGCCACAGTGCATATAGACCGAGGAGCGCCAGCAGCTCCCATGCCCTACTCTGCGCACTGTCGCCGAAAAGCAGAAACTTCGCGCTCTTCCACTCTACGTAAAGATCTATCTGCAGCACTGCTCGAAGTTCTGCCCAAAAAAGCTCCGCATTCGTACAGTACAAAAACACATGTTCAAGTGTTTCGGGAAACGGACACAACGCACAATTTGTTGACCACGGTTCAAAGAAACCTTTTCTAACCAGCCACGTCTTGACCGGCAGTACTTCGAAATGAGCATGGTTTGGCTACGGTGGCTTAAAGAGGGTAAGACTGTAGTTACCGCGTAGCCTCCACCATGCATCGAGGAACAGCCGCTCCTTGGAAGACGGTGTAGGTGGCGCTTCGATCCGCAGCTCCGTTGGGATGCCTCAATCGGCCGGCAAATAGAGGCACTCTAACACGCTTCATAACTAATATAAATACCTCAAAAACACTTTGTTTCCAGTGAACTTCCAACGACATGATTTCTGTTCTAAGGCGAATAAAAATGTGAAACTAGCAGACGACAGTGTAGTCGACAGCTGCGAATCAGCCAGAGCTGGCCGGAGCCAAGCTGACCAAGCGGCCAAGCCGGAGCCATACCCGGAACGACGGTGCTGCAAGCGCCAGCGCCACCGCAGCCGTCTTCCAACGCTGTGCCGCTTCTCCAGTTTCGTTCGTTACACTACCCCTTTAAGCCACTGTAGTTTGGCCCATTTTTTTTTCTTTATTGCCTGTTTTTGGTTCAGGTGACAAACACATCACACATACAATAAAAGGTTAAAACAAAAGCCTCAAAGGCTATTGTACAAATATCAAGCTCGTCAAACATTTTCACAGACCAGTGATGGACGCCAGCTCCTCAAGAAGCGGCAAAAAGTCCGGGAGTGGCTGCTGAACCTTAAACATTTCTTTAAAAAAAGCCATCATTTCAACAAAATACCTGTGTGCGGGACGCACGTCGACGTCCGCGTGTCTGACAGCCATGCGGCAGCGCCACAAGCTATGGAGGCCGACCAGCATGATCATGTCATAGGGTACCATGCTGTCTCCTCCATCAACAGGCAAATAACGGATTCCGTGAGGTGTTAACGGTAGGTCCTTTTTAAGGGTCCTTTGAAGGACGTCCCAAAGGAACACTGCGTCCCAGCAGTTAAGAAAAACGTGTTCTATCGTCTCTGGCATTTTACAAAGTAAACAGTTTACCGACCATGCAACGGGAATACCTTTTCCTTCCAAAAAAACTTTGACCGGCAGGGTTTCACTGTGTAGTTTGAAGAAAAAAGATTTCGTGAAGGCTGGTACCCTCATTTGCTTGACACGCTTCAAAACATCTTGACCACTTTCCGCACTGTACAAGGACCGGTACAGTGGAGTAGGAAAAAGGGAAACAATCAAGTCTTTGGTCAAACGCTTTCGCGACACACTGGACAAATACTCGAGCGAAAACCGCGTCGCCAAGAACCGATAAGCAGACACAACTTCTTTCAAAAATCCGCGTACACCATAACTGGAATGAATATCAGTCGAAACAATAAATTCGGGCAATGCTCTGCATAGCCGCACCTGAATGACTGTACGCAGTAGGGGATCCTTCTGGTCCCTTAGAAAACAAAACCTATTAACGAGTTGTCTAACAAAAAGATGCGACAGACCCAGCCCACCATCCTTGACACGCCGGAAAAGATTGGTTCGGCTCGTTCTCTCCCAAGTCGAGCTCCAAATAAACACGGCAAAGACACGGTGTATTCGCTGGATGTTGACCCGCGAACAGTGCAGCACCTGCAGAACGTACCATACCTTGGCAGCTAAAAAGGCGTTGCATACCGAGGCACGCGCAAACATTGAAAAGCCTCTCCCCCCACTTATCCGCCCTTGCGCGCAGCGCTTGAGCTTCTTCGTTCCAATACTCCTCGTTGTCGCGGTATTGTTCAAGTGGAACTCCAAGATACCGCACCGGCGTGTCGGACCACGTGACACGTTCAAAAACAGCGGGCTTGGCGGGCCAATCTCCATGCCAAAACCCCTGACACTTTTGCCAATTTACAGCACTACACGTGTTCTCGCAGAACTTCTCAGTTAGTTCTACGGCTTTCTTTACACTCTCTTGGTCAGTACAAAAAATAGCCACATCATCGGCGTATGCCAAAAAACGAACCTCACTGGCTTGTAAATTAAAGCCGCGTATATGCCCACTACGTAGCACACTTAAACAATAGGGTTCTAGAAAAATACAAAACAGGAGCGGCGAAAGCGGGCATCCCTGCCGCACAGAAGAAAAAAGGGGGATACGTTCACTCACACTCTTATTCACAACCAGACGGGTGGCGCAGTTAAGGTAAGCCATGCGTACCCCATCGCACAGCACCGAACCTAAATTAACATATTCTAAGATGGAAAAAAGAATTTCGTGGGATACGCGGTCGAAGGCTTTCTCGAGGTCTATCTGTAGTAGCGCAACCCTTTGCTGGAAATCGTCGCAGCACTCCAAAATGCTTCGCGCTACATGCACGTTTGTAACAATTGTCCTCCCTTAATACCACACGTCTGGTGAGGACCGACTATAAGGTTGATCACGCCTTGTAGTCGTTCCGCCAGCACCTTCATCAAAATCTTATAGTCCACATTCGACAGAGTAATCGGGCGGTACGCTCCAACCGAGCGTAGCTTAACTGGATCCTCGCTCTTGGGGATTAAAACAGTATGTGTAGACAAAAAAGACGGGGGTAACACATTAAGTCGGAACGCCTCGGAAAAAACACAGTGCAAAAAAGGAGCTACTCGATCTTTAAACACTTTATAAAACTCCGCTCCTAAACCATCAGGCCCAGGCGATTTCCCCCCTTTAAATCGTCTATTGCCTTTTCGACTTCACCTAACGTGATAGGCTGTTCTAGCCTTTCCCTAAGCCCGTCTGCCAGCTTCGGCATGAACGGTAAAAAAAAGCTTCGAAAATCGTCCCTCTTGGGTGCGCAATAACTAAAAAGACCTTTGTAATGCTCTACAAACGCGTTTTCTATGCTTTCCTTGTCACTCGACAACGTACCCCGATACAGAATTTCGCTTATCTCGTTCTTGGCGGCATATCTTCGTTCAATGCCAACTGCTCTTTTGGTGGGAATCTCCCCATCCGATATGCGTTTCAAACGCGCCCGTACAACAGCCCCTTGATACTGATCAGTATCTAGCGCTTCCAGACGTTTCTTTAGACTGATAATGTCATCAGTGAAAAGCCCAGGCGATAAACATTCTTCGTGTAATAACTCTTTCAACAGGCCATCTAGTTCCTGCTTTACCTTTTCCTGCTCGTGTTTCAAAATACTTGAGCGTTCAAGCGCTGTCATTTTTACATCCTGTTTAAAAAGTTCCCACTTTACCCCAAAATCGTTCCCCTCGGCCCTTGCCAACTCGTCTAGAGTTTGACGAACTGAATTAACGAAATAATCATCGCCAAGGAGCTTAGTGTTACATTTCCAAAGATTCCAATCAAACTTTTTCGGCCTTTCCTTAGATGCTTGTAGCATAAAAGAAACCAGGCAGTGGTCACTAAATGACACATGATCAACAGCATACTTTTTACACACTCTTAGCAACTCAAAAGAAACATACACTCTGTCAAGGCGAGCGTGACTTGCTCCTTGAAAGTGTGTAAAGAGCAGAACCCTTCCACCAGACACGCAGTTGGCAACGTCTTCTAGGCCCAACGTTACTAGAGGGGCTCAGTTAGGAAACTCGCTTCCCCGACGCGGTCCCATTTCGTAGCGCGCACGAGAGAGGGCGCTGTAGTCGCCGTACGATCTATGCTCGGCTCGGCTGGCTCTGCACCGCTCGCTGCTGATGCTTGTTTCTTCGCTCGTGTGCTCGTCGTGCTCGTGTCTTAGTTGGATGTTGGCTGTTCTAGTCTTTTCCCGGTGTTTGTCAATCAATGAGCAAGCATGCCGACATGCTGCGCTCCCGGCTGTCGCAGCGGATACGCCTCACAAGCTTCGAAAAGTGACGAAAAGCGTCATTTCTTTACCGCTCCGAAGGATGCTGTGCGCCTGAAGGTATGGCAGAACGCGATCCCTCGAAAAAAGTTCACGCTCACACCAAAAAGCTATGTGTGCGATTTGCACTTCCAGCCGGACGACATTGATCGTCATTACTCGCACGTGATTAATGGGCAGACGGTTCTGATCCCCAGGGGCCAATGGTCATTGAAGAAAGGTGCCGTGCCACGTCTGTTTCCGAATGTCCCCGCGCATCTTTCGAAACCAACGACGAAGAGGGTCAGACGAAAGCCCCCCGCCGATCGCAGCGTTGCTCAGACTGGAGCCAGTTGTGTGACCCATGAAGTGACCAATGCAGATGAGGCAGAAGACGATGGCGTCAACCTTGCGAGCAGGCCCACCGACGTTTTCGACGTCTTCTCCGGAATCGATGCAACCCAATCGCCAGTCGAAGGATGGTCCCTTCAAAGGACGTCCGACAACCACACGATTTTCTTCAAGCTTGTGGAGAATCAAGGCGTAGTTTCGGTGATGAGGGTGGTCACGTTCAGAAAGGACCTTCCTGTAGTTGTCAGTGTAGGGGGAAAGCTGGTACCAGAGGCAAGCTACAGGAGCCAAAGTTCGACGGACGTTCAACTGCGGCTGACAACTCTCGAAGAATTGAGAGTGTTTTTGAGCTATGTTGACTCCCTCAAGGTTTGTGCTGGATGCCCCTGTGAAAAGTTTCCAACTGTCCCAACCTCAAAAACAGCTGTCCGGGACGGGGATGTGTGGCGCAGAAAGACGTGCCTAGTGCTTTCAGAACTGACAACATGCCGAGAGTGCCGCCTCACACGAAAAGTCCTCCGCGAAAGAGAAAAAAGAAACTCTTCGAAACCAACAACCTCTCAAAGGAAGCCTCGTGTACTCGTGAAAAACCTCCGAAGGAAAGCCATCCGGGCTACAGCTTTTCGTGAAAAAGCACGAAGGGAAATGCGGAATCTAAAGCGTCAGCTTTCTGAAATGTCAGATGAGAAGATCGAAGCTGCCATTTCTGTGTTGCCATGCTCACAACAAGTTGCTTTTCGAACAGCAGTCAAGGCTGCCTCAGCAAAATCCGCACGTGGGAGGCGGTACGATACCGAGTGGATGATGACCTGTCTCCTCTTGAGGATTTCGAGTCCGAAGGCATATAGGCTAATGACTGCAATGAATCTACTCCCTCTTCCGACTACATCGAGGCTAAGGCAAATCATTAAAGGGGTCCCCTGCCAATTTGGCTTCAACAAGGTGGCCTTAGCCAGCATTGAAACTTTCTTGGTGGGTAAAACTGGGCACCAGTGCTTCGGCACACTGATTCTGGATGAGATGAAGGTGCGGAGAGCCGTTTCTTTCAATCCAGGCACCTACAAACTTGATGGACTCGTTGATTACGGAGACGGCGTCTGTTCCGGAACTGCCGCTGACCATGCCTTGGTACTAATGTTTGTGCCACTTTGCCACAGCTGGGTACAGCCCATTGCTAGTTTTGCCACAAAGAATGCGGCACCTGGTGTAGTCCTTGCAAACCTTGTACTCCAGGCGATCATGGAACTGGGAAAGCACAAAGCCATAGTAGTAGCTGTCATAAGTGATGGTGCTACCACCAACAAGTCGATGTGGTCATGCTTCGGTATCTCGGGAAAACTGCAAGACCCCAAGCACAAGGTGGAACATCCGTGTGATCCTAACCTGAGCCTATACTTCTTGTGCGATGTCCCTCACATCATTAAATGCGTCCGGAATCATCTCCTGCGTCACAAATATGGCATGGTGAGTTGAATGCAGCTTAACTCTGTTTCCTTTTCAAAGGTTTATTCATTTCCAGGGGATTCATTGAGTTAATTTGTTCGCATTGTATCTTTTAATTTTCCAGATTGGGCAACACAAGATAAACTTCGACCACTACAGGGTCCTCTACAAGGCTGATTGCGAGGAGCAGATTCGAGTGGTGCCGAAACTGACTGAGGAACATGTGCACCCCGATAACCTAAGAAAGATGAATGTGAGGTTGGCTGTCCAGGTAATTGTTAGATCATTAAGCTTTTTACAAATGCCACAAAAGACTGCAGCGTTCTAAGGAAGACTGTTTTCTACTTCCAGCTTTTCAGTCGCAGCACCGCTGTAGGTATGAGGGTCTACAACCGACTGAAGTGCCCCGGCCTGGAGGACTGTGAGGGCACAGTTCAGTTCACTGTTCTCATAAACAACCTGTTTGATGCACTAAATGTCAAGCTGCCTCGACATGGCATAAAAAGAGATTCAGAGGAAATCAGGGTAAGATAACACATTTTAGACATGAAATTTTACTTTCTGGGTCATCTTTTACTCTCAGTGAGTGCTCTAGCAGCATGCATTATTTCTTGCAGATTATCACAGACTTTTTGGATCTGGTAAACCTCACGGAGCAAAACAGTATCGCCAGAGGAACCGTCATGTTCGCATCAAAGGTTACAATGGAGTCTCTGCGCGTCACTCTTGCTTCAGTTAGAGACCTGACGTTGGACATCCTCAACTCCGGAGCAGACTATGTGCTCACTGGAAAACTAAACCAAGATCCCCTAGAGGTAATCCATTCCCTTGAATCAACATGCCGCACTCATACGCAACCCTTTCTTATATCGAAATCGGTTTAAGAGGAAGTAATAACTTATTTTGTTTCTTTCTAGCGCTTCTTTGGGGTGGTCAGGACCTTCGGGGGTGATGAAGACCACCCGACTGTTGTGAGCTTCTCGCATATCTATCGCCTCTTGAGCCTCTACACGCCCATCAAAGCCTGTGTGACTGGGAACGTCATGGGAGAGCCAACAACTGTTCTGGCGACTGTGAATCAAACAATGAGAGCCAAGAAAAAGAAGTTAAAACAGGACATGAAAGGCTCGAAGCTTGCCTTCGAAGTAAGCTGTTGCAGATTTGTATTTCTGCCCATCAAACACCACACCATGACCACATGCACGATCATGTTTACACTGACACATCGGCTCAAGATTGTGTTATTTATTACCTGTGTGGCTACTTGGTGCGCTCAGTTGGCAAGCACACAAAGTGTGAGCCCTGCATGGATGACATTCAGGGAGAGTCAAACGAATGTTCAGAGGCCTACCTCACGCTCGCGAGGGAATTCAGGGAAGGAAGCCTAAAACACCCATCGCGCAGAATGTTCGCAATGTTCAAGAGTGTCGAGGGCAAGATTGCTTCCGCACTGACGGCTGACGACCTTTGTGGGGACATAATGTGGAACCTCCTCGACGCCCTAGAGGGCTGCGCAATCGCAAGGCTAGGGTGCAATGACCACAGTGATGTGTTTACTGTTGAGCTCCTTCGGTCATATGTTGTTTTGCGCATTCACTTCTTTGCTAAGGACACATGTAAGAATCTCAGTGTTTCGGAAAAAGTTGCTACCGCCAGGAAGAAGGCCAAGTTGCTTTAAAGGGGTAGTCTGCAGTTTCTTTTAGCCACCCAGAATAACTACATTTTCTGAATATATGTGCTTCCCTCTTCCTTTTATGCTATTTTGTTTCTTTAAATTTAAGTAGCCACTGAGAAAATTTTTTCACACTTACCAGTGGTGTGACATCACTGTCAGGCAGGCCTGCACGTCAATCAAACAGTCTAAGATACCAACTATACTGTGTATGTTCTTTGTTCTGTAGCGATATTCGCCAGCATTTATTTCCACACAATCCCCGCAGGGGGCACCTGTGAAAGCAGGTGTTTGGAGAGTGGCGTCTCCACGGACCCCGAGCCCCGCAGGGGGCGCCTGCACCTTAGGTGCTAGGTGCTTGGTGAGTAGCGTCACCACGGACCCCAGCCACATTGGCAACACCACAGACCCTGAGTAAAAAGTGGCTAAGACCCACCCACGTCTGGCTGTGCGTGGCGAGCCCGTGTCCGGGGAAAAGGGCATCCTGGTGGTTGAGCCGAACCCGGGGTAGGTTTGGACCCTTCGGGGCCCCCGGGTGAGGCAACACACCACTTTGGCCCCCGCTTCCCGTAGACGGGTGTCCTGGCTTGGCCCGACCAGGATGATTCAGTCAGTCGCCATATCTTCTACTATCCACTCTTATCTTTCTCTTTGCTCTACTCTTCTCTCATTCATATTCACCATCTTTGGCGGCAAGGGCTAACCTTGGGTGGCGATAGACCCCTTGTCTGGACCCACACTAGGTTATAGTGTCTGGGCAGCACTGATAGCGTAATGTCGTCAGCAAAACCCTTATTGCTATGGCGCATTACCTATCCCCATGTTGGACTCCGTGGTGGGTGGTGCACCCGGGACACCGAAGACCCTCCCATCTCTATGGGTTCCAAGCTAAACAAAAACTCTGATCGGGCTCTGAAAAGGGCCCGCACCGAAGACAAACTTGTAAAGAACCATACCACGGCGCCGGAAACTTTTCCAAAATTTTTGGTCATGCACTCAAACAACGAGGATAAACCGCTCGCAAAACTTTCCCCATTTCTAGTCGCGAAGACGTTGGAGACGGTAGTTGGAAAAAATTTCAAAGCAAAGAAGCTTTTTTCTGGTGACCTCCTTGTTGAAGTCCATACCGCACAGCAGAGTACTGCACTACTTGCCCTTAACGAAATCCAAGACTACGCCGTTTCCGTGACCATTCACCGCTCTCTCAACAGCACGCAGGGCGTCATCTCCGAGGATGATCTACTTGGAAGCCCGAACGAAGAGATCCTTGAAGGTCTTAAAGATCAGGGTGTCATCGCTGTGCGACGCATCACTCTTCGTCGTGATGGTCAGGAAAGGGACACCAAACATATAGTTTTGACATTCAACTCAACAAGTCTCCCCTCTGCAGTCAAGGCCGGCTACCTTAACTGCAAAGTGAGGCCCTACATCCCTAATCCAAGACGTTGCTTCCGCTGCCAACGTTTTGGCCATGGGTCAACCACGTGCAGAGGAAAAACGACATGTGCCAAATGCGCAAGCAACGATCACCCCACAGACAACTGTTCTAGTGACTCGCACACCTGCGTGAATTGCCGAGGACCTCACCCGGCATACTCTCGTTCGTGCCCTAAATTCAAACAAGAAAAGGAAATAATAACTCTAAAGACAAAGGAAAACTTGACTTACCAAGAAGCACGTAAGCGTCTCTCCTTCCTGCAAGGAGGCACGTATGCTGGGGCGGCAGCCAGGGGGCTGCTCCGCCAAAGACCTCTGTGGGTACACAATACTCCGCTCAGGATATTGTGGCCCCATCTAGCCCCCTTTCCTTACAAGACCAAGGGTGGATAACACACCCTTACAGACTCCCATGACGCAAAAAACCGACACGTCGGTGCGTCTCGGTGGTCTTCCGCAACCCCGACAGCGTGCAGAGGAGGCACCTCGGGGCTCTCCATCCTCCTCCTCTCATCACTCTGGGAGCGCTGCCAGAACATCGGCCACTCCCAACGCCAAGGTTCAGGAGAAGGTGAAATCTAACAAGCCACCTTCATTTGGACACTCCCAAAAGGTTGTGTTCAACCTCCCCGTACTACAAGAAAAACAACCTAGTACACCTCAATCAAATGCTCTGGATGCGTCCGAGTGTAATCGTGGTGCAACCTGCTCGCATCATGAACCCCCTGGTGTACAAGGAGGGATTGCTGAATCCTGCACTGATCCTGCAGATCAGGCTACCCCTATGGAAGTTGACAAGCAACCAAAAAAGAAACAGAGCCCCCGCATAACAGGACCACCCTAGCATAGTGCCAGTCAATATTGTGCAGTGGAACTGTAGAGGAGCACGCTCAAACATTGATGATTTAAAGGATCTGGTACAGGCCCTAGACCCAGAGGTGACCTGTCTTCAGGAAACCTTCCTTTCTGAGTCGACCTCGTTCAGGTTTGGCAGATGCGCAGTATATCGCAAAGACCGTCCTCCGGATGTAAGAGGTGGAGGAGTAGCTCTCATTGTGCAGCCATCGTGTCCCTCAGAGCAGATTCCTTTAACTTCAAACTTGGAAGCAGTTGCTGCACGTATTTACATCGGTATCATGGTAACTGTATGCTCTCTTTATCTTCCACCCAATGAACAGATCACGCTGACGGATCTTGAACAGCTAGTAGGTGAACTCCCAAGCCCTTACCTGCTTCTTGGAGACTTCAATGCTCACAATAGACTATGGGGAAGTCAATCGGACGACTCTAGAGGCAAAGTGGTGGAAAATTTTTTGCTAAAAAATTCAGTGAATCTTTTAAATAACAAGTCGCCTACGCATATTACCCTAAGCCTGCCTGTGAAATACTCTGCCATAGACTTATCATTTTGTTCAGCGTCTCTTTTTACGAAATTGTCCTGGCATGTTCACCAAAACCCATATAACAGTGATCACTTTCCCATTCTCATCCAACACTCGTGCGCTACTCCCTGTGTTCCGAAAAGAGTGCCCCGGTGGGTCATTGAGAAGGCAGACTGGACAAAATTCAGTGAACAGGCCCAGATTCCTGAGGATGGCTTCACCGCACTTAATATCGATGAGGCCACGTCTGCTTTGACAACTGTCATAATTGACGCAGCAATAGTTTCAATTCCAAGAACATCATCACGGTTTCCAAAATACCCAAAACCCTGGTGGTCTCCGGAATGTACAGAAGCCAAGAAAAATAAAAATAAGTATTGGGGAAAATTCAAGAGGTATCCCACTTCTGAGTGGCTGATCGCCCTTAAAAGAAGCAAAGCTGAGCTCCGCCGCATAATCAGAAGACAGAAGAAAAACTCCTGGTGCAAGTACACCTCGGACGTTACCCAGGACACATCAATAAAAGAGATCTGGGACAAAGTCCGGAAGATGGAGGGCCTATATAATGATACCCGACTCTCTATTCTCAAAGATGGAACCGTTCAAGTGTGCTCTCCCATAGACCAGGCAAATCTTTTGGGACATACCTTCTCAGTAGTATCCAGCAAGTCTTCATATCAAAAACCTTTTCTAGCTTACTCCACGCAAGCAGAAAGAAAATCACTGCCAATAAAACTCAGTAGTGAGGAACCTTACAACAAACCTTTATCTTTTCGAGAGCTAGAGGTATCGACCCTGCATTGCCGGAATTCTGCGGTTGGCTTAGACAATATACACTATAAAATGATTGCTAACTTATCCCATGATTCCAAACTTGCTCTTCTGAAGTTCTACAACAGAATATGGGAAACGGGGGTTTTCCCAACATCCTGGAGGAAAGCAATCGTTATAGCCATTCCAAAGCCGGGCAAAGATCACACAAATCCTCAGAACTACAGACCAATAGCTCTCACCAGCTGCCTCTGCAAGGTGCTAGAACGCATGATAAATTCAAGGCTTGTTTTTTGCCTAGAAGCAAAAAACTTACTATCACGAGCTCAGTGTGGTTTCCGGAAAAACCGCTCCACCCTTGATCATCTTGTGTCTCTGGAGACGGAGGTTCGCTCGGCCTTTGTGAGGCGTGAACATCTGGTGGCAGTTTTCTTTGATCTTGCTAAGGCATATGATACAACATGGAGGCATGGTATTCTTAGTAACCTGGTGTCAATGGGTTTTAATGGTAACATGATGATGTTCATTAAGAACTTCTTAACAGATCGCACTTTTCAGGTGCGCCGGGGAGCGGTTCTTTCTGACGAGTTTATGCAGGAAACGGGCGTTCCCCAGGGGTGCATTTTAAGTGTTACATTATTTTTGGTTCAGATAAATTCACTCTCCCGTGAAATTTCCCGCCCCATTGAGCACTCTTTATATGCCGATGACCTTAAAATTTCTATTAGGACTTCATCTCTGCGAGTTGCCGAGCGACAACTCCAGCTTTGCATAAACAAACTGGGCAAGTGGTGTTTTCGAAACGGATTTCAGTTCTCGGCAGAAAAAAGTGCCATTGTACATTTTACGCGGAAACGTGGACTGTACCCCAATCCCGAGCTGTCACTAAATGGTACACAACTCACTTGTAAAAACTCTCACAAATTTCTGGGAGTCATTTTTGACCGGAAACTAACATTTGGAGAGCATATTGCCTGTCTTCGCAAAAACTGCCTAAAAAAACTAAATATTCTTAAGGTGCTTGCACACACATCTTGGGGAGGGCACGTCGAGTCTCTTTTGCATATTTACCGGGCTACAGTGCGTTCGAAACTGGATTATGGTAGCTTTGTTTACGGATCGGCTAGACAAAGCACAATTCGACAGCTTGATCCTGTTCATCACCAGGCAATTCGTTTGTGCACAGGAGCTTTTCGGACATCGCCAGTGGAGAGCCTATACATAACAGCCCATGAACAGCCCCTACATCTTAGGAGAGAATTGCTAGGTCTATTTTATGCAGGTAGAATTGCAATGTACAAGGACAATCCAGCCTACACTCATGTTCTAGCCCCATCTTTCACTGAGCTGTTTGCTCGACGCCCATCAGTCGCCCAACCATTTGGAATTCGTGTGCAGCAAGTTTTGTCAGACACTAGGGTTTCTATAAGCGAGGTTGCATCTTTCCGACCACCACTCCCCCTTGGTATAACCCAAGCATTTCTTGTGATCTGCGGTTAACTGAATTCCAAAAGCCATATACTGCGCCTCTAGTGTACCAACAATGTTTTTTAGAAATCCTTAAAGAGTTCAAGGACTACCGGGTATTTTACACTGATGGTTCCAAAACGGGTAATGCTGTTGGAGCAGCCTTTGTTTCTGGGACCACCAGAAATGCTTTCCAGTTGTCTCCAATAGCATCTGTCTTCACATCTGAATTGTATGCGATTATTGCCTCACTTAAGCACATCAGAAAGTACCGGATCAAGAAATCTCTCGTGTGCTGACGATGACTGACCGGGGAGCTCGCGCTGCCCGGTCAGTCATCGTCCACCCTCAACCAGGCTGCAAGTCGTCTCTCTCGGCGGGTGCTTCGGCCCCCCTTCGTCCACGTTCCAGAAAGTTCGTGACACTGGCGACGAGGAACCGTGGCACTGGAGGCCAACAACGTGCACGGTTCGGCCCACGCCGCCGAGAGAGTCGCAACACCGCCGCCCGCTCCTGTCGCCATGCCGCTGTACGGGAGGCTCGAGCCGTTCGAGGGAGATGGGTCCGCCTGGCCTGTCTACGAAGAACAAGTCCACGTGTTCTTCCGGGCGAACGACACGCCCGAAGAGAAACGACGGGACATCTTCCTGGCCAGCTGCGGGACCCGCGTCTTCAGTCTCCTGCTCGACCTCCTCAAGCCGGCCACGCCGCACGTGAAAACGCTGGGTGAGCTGCTCGCCACGCTGCGCTCGCACTTCAGCCCGGCGCCGTCCACGCTTATGGAGCGGTTCCGCTTCAACAACCGGAGCCGCCGGGACGGGAGACCCTCGGGCAGTTCGTCGCTGCGCTACGAGGGTTAGCGAGCACCTGCGCCTTCGGCGACCAGTTGGACTCGCTACTCCGGGACCGGTTCGTCTGCGGCATCAACAACCACGCCATGCAGACGCGACTCCTGGAGCTTCCCGACCCCTCGCTGGACGACGCGGTGAAAGCAGCGCAGGCGATGGAGGCAGCAGCAAAGGACGCCAGCGAGATTGCGGGTGCGGCCGGCTCACCGTCGGAGGAAGCGGCGGTGAACAAGATGGCGACACGGACGGTGCCTGCAGCTGCTGCTGGCCACTGCCTCGCTCCTCCCCGCCAGTGCGCAATACGTCCGAGCGCCGGCTGCTCACGCACGTGAAGCGACCGTGCTCGGACGAACTGGCACTGGGAGGGGAGTGGGCAGCACCGCAGCGGCTGCAGGCACCGCTCCGTGTCGCCATCTTGTTCACCGCCGCTTCCGCCGACGGTGAGCCGGCCGCACCCGCAATCTCGCTGGCGTCCTTTGCTGCTGCCTCCATCGCCTGCGCTGCTTTCACCGCGTCGTCCAGCGAGGGGTCGGGAAGCTCCAGGAGTCGCGTCTGCATGGCGTGGTTGTTGATGCCGCAGACGAACCGGTCCCGGAGTAGCGAGTCCAACTGGTCGCCGAAGGCGCAGGTGCTCGCTAACCCTCGTAGCGCAGCGACGAACTGCCCGAGGGTCTCCCCGTCCCGGCGGCTCCGGTTGTTGAAGCGGAACCGCTCCATAAGCGTGGACGGCGCCGGGCTGAAGTGCGAGCGCAGCGTGGCGAGCAGCTCACCCAGCGTTTTCACGTGCGGCGTGGCCGGCTTGAGGAGGTCGAGCAGGAGACTGAAGACGCGGGTCCCGCAGCTGGCCAAGAAGATGTCCCGTCGTTTCTCTTCGGGCGTGTCGTTCGCCCGGAAGAACACGTGGACTTGTTCTTCGTAGACAGGCCAGGCGGACCCATCTCCCTCGAACGGCTCGAGCCTCCCGTACAGCGGCATGGCGACAGGAGCGGGTGGCGGTGTTGCGACTCTCTCGGCGGCGTGGGCCGAACCGTGCACGTTGTTGGCCTCCAGTGCCACGGTTCCTCGTCGCCAGTGTCACGAACTTTCTGGAACGTGGACGAAGGGGGCCGAAGCACCCGCCGAGAGAGAGACGACTTGCAGCCTGGTTGAGGGTGGACGATGACTGACCGGGGCAGCCCGAGCTCCCCGGTCAGTCATCGTC
>JAZHYW010002845.1:0-12143 GCA_037355805.1 Ixodes ricinus
AGTGGCCCACTCAAGGCCACTTCCGGTAATCGCGCATACACAGCGCTCCTCAAGCCGGATGGCGACAACTGAAGGTTTAAAACAAACACAAACAAAAAAACAGGGTTAAAAAGAATCGCAATGAACTGAATTGAGTGCGTTAATGTTAATATTTTTAGAAAACATAATAAGCTAGGTTATAAACATAATTTAATATGCAATAGAAAAAATCTAGCAGTGACCGTTAGCTTTAGAAGTTCGTTGCCCTGACCGAAGCCATGTTTTTAAATGTCGGCGGTCGCGTTGTCGGTGTTGCTGTTCTGCGAATTTCTCTTTCTTAGTACATTTCCCTTTCGGTTGGATCCTCGTTTGGCGTTTTAATGTCACGCGAGTTACCGAATCACGCTAGGGATGTGTTCTAAATAGGCCTGCTCAGGCAAGAAGCCAAAAAAGCCGGGGACTCGCTTCGCCGTTCGAGATTCCGGGATTCCGCTTCAAGTTGGTTGCTGGTGAGTGCAAACATTTCTTAAAGTGCTCGTGCTGTCCTTCGCGTCAGGCCATGGCACGATCGTCTTTTCTCCAACGCAGTGTATGTGACTCGGTTAATTTCTTAGGCACGTCGGACGTGACTTGTAAAACGGTCGAACGTAATGGATTGCTTGTTCACGCATGATTTCGCAACCTCCACGTATTCAAGCTTTCACACCACTTTACTGGAAAAAATATAAATATCGTGGCAAATGACGCGAATCAGGACCGAACCTGGGATTTGGTAATCTGTAAAACCATAAAAGAGAAGTCGGCATCATAGTATAGCATATAAGAAAAAAACCGCAACATTATAAAAAGTGAATTTACCAGTTATATATTTGCCAACAGGCTAAGCAAGTTGACTGGGTACATTGAACATAATTCTGAATTGACTAGTCAGATGGATGTACCTCGAAAGGAATTAACGGGAAGGCACCTCTAAAAAAAGCGTTGCTCAAACATGCCAGTTTCCTGGACTCACACCTGTCTTCTGTCTCTCCTCAGGATACCCTGTGGGTATGGCAACATCTGGCACCTGTCGTTCAGCATGCGTCGAGACCCCCTCCATCAAGCTCCAGACATACTTTATCTCCACTTGGCATGTCATGCAGTAAGACCCACAGTACTTCTAATTTAGAAGTATACACAAACTCATCTCTGTGACATCACGGCGCGGTGGTGGCGCGTCGGTCGCACTTCCGATCTGGGGCTGTGGGCAGAAGTCCCCATGCCAGACGTGTATTCCTGCGTTGTTTTGAAAGGAACACGACAAAAACCTGCCTTCTCGTCAAAACGCCGCGACTCGGGTTGTACCAAAAGTGTCAAGAAAGGTTTGAAGGTCAGTTTTCACGTGCTCGGTTCGTCCAAGAATCTGGATATGTGCCGTGAAAAGGGAAAAGCAGACGCCTTCGGACAACGATTGCTTGGGTGGGAAGCACTTTGGGTTGAATTCACGGATACTTGTGGTCATCAGATTTATTTGTTTTGTTCCAACATGAACGCCAGAAAACCGTCAAGTTGTGCGGACCACCTGCGGACTACGTTCAGTGCGTCTTCAAGTTCAAACGGCCGCCTTATTGTTTGAACTGTCGTCTGCTCTTTCAAACGTTTCTGCTTGTCGTCTGCTCTCTTAGACGACGCCGGTCTGTAGACCAAATGTTGGCCCGGTACTCGTGATAAGAAGTAAGTGCAGGCCTCAAAAGACTTAAATTTGAAGGTTGGTAAGCAGGCTCGATGTAAACAGTAGATACAGGGAGATGTTGATCATTGTTACCAGTGACCATCACCGACTTGTTATGCCTAATTCAGTTGGTCCGATTCTGCTTGCGATTTTCAGTATCGACGTCGACCATCTCGGCTACGGTGCACGCTTTTGCAGCCTGAGCGGCGTCGCGACTGAAAATTCCGAGCGAAATCTCATCATGCGAATCAGGCTTTAGCGTACATTCTGCGGCGTCCACGCGGAATGAATCACCACATGTCACATCATTCACGCAAAGTTTTGCGGTGTAACGAGCCTCGGTAATTTCGCTGACGCCGCTCAAGATAGTCAGACATCGCCAGGAAGACGTAGAACGAACAATTGGAACGCGAAAAAGGGCAGGGGGACTCACACTGACGCCGACAACATCGCATTTCAATGGTGTGTTTATGGGCGACGGCGAGCTTCTTGCCCACACCCCCATCGCGCATGCGCGGCGCCGGAGGCGTCCGCTAGGGGCGCTCCAGGCGCTCCGGTTTGTTTGTGAACATGAGTTGGTGTATAAGGTGTGCCTCACTTCGTCCATTCACTGTATGCTGTTACTCTCTTGTTGCAGTATGATGGTTCCTCGGAGAATTAAAGAGAATACCACGAGGGCGACAGACGTGTGGAGGCAAGCTGCAAGGGCCGGACACCAGAGACAAGGACCATCAGTAATCAGGGGGATAAAGTGAGAAAACTCAAGAGGCACCTCATCATCTGGGCCACAAGAAGAAAATCGGAGACCGTATGCTGGGAAATTTGTCGACCCTCATCCTTGGGTGGCATGAGCATTTTCTGGTCATATTCGTACGTGAGGTGAACTGTTACTGGAACTAGGTCGACTCATCCTTCTGCAGCTTACAGGGCGTTGCAAAAACTACGGCACCAGCGAGATAACCGGAACATTTGGCTGAGGGACGGGACAACATATTGTGGGAGTATACTCCTCCTACGGAGAGCTCTCGCAAAACTTGCTTCGTTGCTCTGATTAACTCCACAGGGCGGCAGCGTTTTTGTCTTTGTAAAATTAGGCTGAAACAGATTATAGCTGTAATGTGGCCACCGAAATTGACATTGCGGCATAACATTCCTCATGAGGGTTCTGGCATCTATCCTATGATCTCTTATGCAATTATGAATGTCGCAGCCACAAGTGCCCACTTGACAATAATCTGCAACTTGTCATAAGACAAACTGCGTAAATGGTTGGGTAGCGGCAGTTCTGCCTATCTGGGAAAAAACAGTGGCTGGGAGGGCTCTCTTCTTCATCATCATCTGTCTCTGGGAGGGCTGTCTTGAAAACCCCTTTCAAGTCATTAGTCTGAAAGGGAGTTTCTGGAATACCGCTGACACATAGTAATTTCCGGCATCTATGAGACACTTGAGAAGGAAAACTTTATGCAGTTGCAACCTGCGAACCAGGTTGCAAACTGTGAGGACGTCTTAGATCAAGTGCTGCTTTGTACGAGTGGTCTCAGCATTGGGCATGCAAGCTGTGGAGTAGTTCTGGCAATTGGAACTTCAAGCCCCTGAATACTAGAACTGTTCCCATCAGCACGACAACCACAGCTGATTGTCGTGCCAGTAGACCTCGTTCTGAAGTCATCAAAAGAAAACAACAATAACCAGTTGCTGCCATCATGTTGTGTTAGCCAGTGGTCAAGAACAAGACCTTTTCTCTCTTGAGCTTGAACAAAGTGTTCTTTAATTAGTTTTCTCAAAGCCCCTTTGGCACGCAATGGCACACATAACCTAGCTCAGTGAACACCCTACCCGTTAGTAGTGTTTCCAGTTTGTGCTAAATCATGAAAAGAGCCCTTGAAGAATAAGGTAGTGCTGTGAAGAAGTAAATTTTTAATTCCTCATACCGGAGATTCCCATCTGTTGGAGTTCGGATAGGAGCAAGCTGTGGTCTGCGCTGTTAAAAGCCTTTATGAAGTCTAACTGGACAATCTCGCACGGAGTTTGGTTGTCGAGGCTAGTGCTGAGTGCATGGGTGAAAGCTGCAAGGGCCAATTCGCAGCTCCTGCCGGGGCGGAAACCGTATTGGTGGGGGCTAGGGAAGTTCGATAGCTCAAGGTGGGCTAAGAGTCGCTTGTTAATGACCCTCTCCATTGTTTGGCAAACGATGGACGTTATGGAGATTGGTCGGTATGAGTGGATGTCAGATTTGAGGGGGCACCGTGTCCCTTTTTGAGAGGCGTTACTGACGCAACTTTCCAGGATTTAGGAACAGAGCTGTGGGAGAGAAAATCGTTGAGGAGGCGAGTGAGGACGGGGGAGATACGGCCAGCACAGGATTTAAGCAATGCGGGGTGGAGGCTGTCTGGTGCAGGGCGTTGAGAGGAGTTGATGCAGGCAAGGGCTTTGTACGTTTCACTTTGAAGAATGACTATGGAAGAGAGTGTGGTTGCTGGTGTGGCCTCGACTGGCAGAGTTGTGGGTTGGGTGGGACAAAGGTTAGGTGCGGTAGGGTCGAGTAATGCTGCAGCCTGAGAAAAGTGGTAAAAGAAGAGCTCTGCTATGTCGTCAAGATTGGATTAGGGCCTGCCGTGATGTGTGAAGACCGGCGCATGGAACGTTTCTTTTTTATAGTGAAAACATGCCCAAGAGTTTGGGCTGGCAGGTTGATTTTGCTCCTAGTTGCTGTAGGTAATCGTTATGGGTAATATGGATGAGATGCTTGACTTCGGTACGTGCTTGGTGGGCTTGGTTAAGATGAGTGGGATTTAGAGGCGCTTTTCTGAATAGCAAGTGTTTACGTCTGATTAAGACTGCAATCTCCTTTGTCATCCATGGAAGGCTGCCGTGCCTCCTGAATTGCTGATATGTTGAGCGAGAGGTCGTCGGCCTCGTCAGCCGATGGGTGATCAAACACGATTGACCAGGAAGCGAGGTCGATGAGATGATTGAGATGAGGGGAATCGGTTTTTGAGAACTGCTGGAACTTCTTGGCTTGATGACTTCGCCTAGGGGCTGAGCAATGGATATTGGTGAGGCGAGCACTGCGATCACTGCCTGGTAGGCTGGATTTCAATGTGCAGCAGTAGGATCAAGGTGGGATTATTGGTGCAGACGAGGTCGAGGAATGTGGCGTTGCTGTTTTCAGAAATGTAGAATGGGGCGTCATGAAGTTGGGTGAGGCCAGCAGTTTCCAGTACGTCTAACAGCATGTCATCGAGTGGATCAGATGAACGGTGCAGAGTACCTGCTGGGGTCGACGCGCTGTAGGCTCTCTTGGAGGAGGGCGTACGATTGTTCACGGAGGGAGGGTGAGCAGTAGGTAGACACCAGAAGAAGCTGTCCATGTTTGCAAAATACCTCGACAAAGATGGCTTCTAGACCCGGAGGGGTGAGGTGGTCGAGACGTTGGCAGGGCAGGTGTTTTGGCATGGCGAGGACGGACGCCTTCGCCCCAAGGAGGGACAGTCTTGCTGGAATAAAGAGAATTGTGCGAGATTGATTATTGCCCATTAGTTTCCCACCGAAGACAGGCGTCCAGCCATGTCTCGCACGCAGCTAATATTGTATTCGGGAAAGATTACTTCAGTGCTTTAAAGTCAGGAAGGTTGTTCTTTAGGAAGCAAACGTTGGAAAACCAAACGTGATTGGAGTCTGTAGATTCCAATCGCGCACTTTTCGCACAACAACTATGCCAAGCGCAGAGTTGTCGTGCGAACGGTGATTGCTGCCGATGTCGTCGCTCGCCGGAGGGGATCGGAGAAGTACTTGGTAGAGCTGGGGATGATGGTCGGGTACGCAGGGGCTCCGTGCTCCTTAGGGGATGGAAAGAGGTCATCGGCGAGGGGTGGGAGCTGGCACGCCGCACAGAGCCACTCGGTTGACAATGAGGAGAGGCGTCTATACAAAGCGAGCGATACATCTTCGCATTTCTGGTGGAACCACAAATCACAAACGTCGCATTGGAGAGTGGCAACATTGTCGAACACAGACCGGGAACAGCAGGGGCAGGTGGGACGTGAGCCGGAGTTTGAAGGTACATCACCAGTGATCAGCAATAACGGGATTAGGTTAGGTTGTTGGCGAGGGTGATGAGTGAAGAATGCTCAGCCAGGAGGTTGTTTCCATGGACGACAATGTTCGATGGTGATGCTGAAGTCAGAAAGTGGCATTCTAGGTGCTTACGGTTTGTCGATGATAGGTGATATTTCTATCGAAGGGCCAGCAGCCCCGTTAGGCAGATCAGGAGACGGAGAGTTGTAAAGGCGCGCTGTCATCGAACCTAACATCTAAACATTGTGCTGAAGAAATTGATTGGCTATAGATCCAACATACCTCGTAGAAAACTGACCTGGGGGCTATGTTCGACAAATGTTTTGTTTCTCCTAAGAAGTAATGGAAGTGACGATATCGCGTCTGGTTAGAGGCTCAAATGACGAAAGAGGGAACTTTCGTCATTTGAGCCTCTAACCAATCAGACGCAATATTGTCACTTCCCTCACTTCCGTTTCTTTTTAGGAGAAACGAAACATTTGTTGAACATAGCCCCCCAGGTGTGTTGAACATTCATCTTGGGGGGAAAAGGACGGGCAGGTTAAATGCACCTCCAAACACAGCTTTATTGCACCTCCAAACAGCTTTATTCTTAACCACATTAGCCTGTAGTTACTGTTAAAGCAACTGGTTTGTAATCGCACTCGTTATGTAAAACAATGCGCGTCTGTGCAGTTTTTCTTTTTTTTTTTCATGGTTTATGAATAGCAGTTTTGAAATGCCTTTACCGCGACTTTACCTCTATACTTCGTCTCACCTCAGTATGGACTATTGTTAGCCGCGCGTGCTAAAAGCGCGAGCTAGTTGCTTCGAATGAAGCCTCGGCGGCTGAACGAGCGCTCGCGCTAGCACAGCATTCGCGGTTAGTCCATGCTAAGGTGAGACGCAGTATACCTGTTCAGACTATGTTTATTGATCTTCGGTTCATCATTTTTTATGCACCTAGCTTGAAGGCTCACATTCAAACTGTTTGTACCACCGTGTCTGTTCGCTAATACCCGTCAGCAACCGCATCATTGCATGCTGTTTGTAACGTTTTCGTATCAATTGTACTATGTAGAGCGAAAATAAACAGTTGCCTGCTTGAAATAACTCTTGTGTGAATAAATTACCTGTGATTGTCGACCAGTGGTGTGCACGTCACAATAAAGCGAAAACGCAACGCAAGCGGACGCGAGACGCGGGTAAACAAAATGCCATGGGGGCCGCCATTTTGAAAAGCAAAACAATAAAAACGAAACATAAAAAGTGGTTAGTTACCCCATCCGTGGTGAGAGGGCGCTTTTACGAGTTTAAATATTTGTTTGAGGAACTTTCGCTTTTTTTGATTTATTTGGTTATCAATATAATTTATATTGTGTTAATAATATATGATGAGTTTAGTTCTACATTGTCCTTTTATTACCACAAGGCCCTCGATCACGTGGTTTGCGATTACCAAAGGCTTATTCTACAGTGGGCAAACTGTGTATGATAAACTGTGATCGCGCCGGTCGCCTGGTCGCTGGAATGCCCTTCGCTGCGCCTTCGCTTTCGGCGGCGCCGCGATCCTCCCGGACGGCTGGCTCACGGCGGCCGCTCCGGGATACGATCGCCTGATGTTCCAGACCACCCGACGAGCCAACTATCTGGATTAATACGAAACTCAAAGGTATTTCCATTTTTCAATCGCGGAGACGTTTGTCTCTGCGATCAGCTCCTTTGTCCTTCGCACTGACTTAGCCTCTAGCGCAGGACTCTCCGCTCGCGAAGCTCCTGCGCCGCGTGCGGAGATAACTGACCTCTCACCTCGATATGTTTACATGTATCGATGGCCTGATTCATAGGAGCGTCGGCCTTCCTGAACAACGAAGGCCGAGCATTACAGGGTGACTCGCGTGCTCTGACTAGCTCAAGCGCGTGGGCCGCCCGGTGACAAGTTGTCACTGCGATGGACATTTCTATCGCGGCGCAAAACTCGGGGAAACTTCCCCAGCGGGCCACAATTTTTTATCATTCCGGCCATAATTTTTTGATTCGGTACTAATTGGGCTTAAACTAGGTAAGTACAACGGGGCTCCCTCGTGGTGCTTGGGACTTGTGTATTTGGTGACGGCATACTAAGAAGATATTAAGAAGATTGGCCCAACTTCTGCAAAGAATTGACTTCTCCCCGATCACTTCACCTGCTGCTCTGCTCGGCCGGTGGGGGCGGCTTCGTGCGGCTGGCGCGGCGCGGCGGCGCGAGTTTGCGGCGCGACTCTGGGGCAACCGCCCTTCTTCTCTCTATTTGTTTCACTCCCTACCCCCTAACCCAAAACAAAGGTAACATACCGAGCCTTCGGCTCAGCAACACTTCCTTTGATTTCCTTACTCTCAAAACTCTAACTAACTAACCCAGAAAAGAATAGAAACACTTAGAAGCAATAAAAAATACACTGGAATAGGTAAAAATAGGTAATGGAATCGAAAAACAGAGGATTAAGAGGAGGGAAGCGACAAGGCAATGCGATCCGAAGCAATATCCGAAGGCACAGCGGCCAGGCGAGGGACAGTCTCTCCCACAATTCCTCGCGCGCGGGCCGGAGCGCTTGGGGAATTTCGCAAAAGGGCTATTTTGCTTAATCACGGTTTTTCATTTACCAAAAATGTAAATCGAGCCATGCTTGAAAACAATGTACAGTCGCCTTGGGAGTTAAGAGCTCCACGTGAGCGCGCGTTTATTTCCGAGGGGCGCTTGACTGGTGACTTGCGATAAAACTAGATATGACGTTAGGGCGAGCCCATGCCGAGTGGACGGGGAAGCCGCTGAATTTGAGGGAACCGCTGTTATCATCTGCCTGCGCCTGCGGGTAAGCGTAGTTCGAATGGGGGATGATTCTGCAGAAGTTAGAAAATACGACGTGACGTGTTTCCTTCTCTCTTTCCAAACTGCAAACTCATTCGTGCTCGGCGATCTTGACTTCTGCAGAATCATCTTCCCTTTTCATTCGAACGACGCTCACCCGCAGATAACAACGGTTCTCTTGAATTGAGACGGCTTTCCCCGTCCACTCAGCATTGGCTCGCCCTGACGTCATCTCTAGTTCTATCGCAAGCCACAAGTCAAGCGCCTCTCGGAAAAAGCGCGCGCTCGCGTGGAGCTATTAACTCCCGCGGCGACTGTACAATGTTAACTTCTATTTAAGCGGCATAAAAAAAAAATCTGGTTATGGCTGGATGCGAGGGTGGTCCCAATGCAGTGGTAAGCACTTAGAGCGCCTTTCTGAACGGCATGTAAGCAGTATAGCGATCAACGAGACGAGCGACGGCGACAACCTACGAGTGCCGGCGACGAGCGACGAAGATTTCTCACTGTCGCTGCTTGCGTCGCTCGGTGTTTGGGTTTCTAGAAAACGTCGCTCATCGCCTTGATCGCTTGCACCAATCGCTTTCATAAGGTGTGTCTCGTCACGCGGCTGACTGAGCGACAGCAAGTCCTTGTCGCTGTAGCTCGTCTCGTCGCTCGCCAAATCGCTTACATGAAGTACACCGCCCATAATTTTCTGCACCGGTGCAGGAGGTGCATGTGAATTGAACGAAGCTTCTGTACAGCGCGAGCGTTCTCTTGACCAACTCATGCTAGCGATTGTTTTCACCCTCTTGATTACATTTATGCAAAACGGGGGCTGCTGGTTCATCATATAAGCCAACCATTTCTGTGTTTAATTAAAACACATCACTGACCTAAAATATCCTGCTATCCTGGAGTTTATGCTTTAGGAATGTATCGCTTCAGATAAATTTGTTAATTTCTATTTTTAGCCCCTTGCCTCGCCAGATACAACATCCGGCCTAAAGCAGTGTTTCGGATCTCCTTCCAAGACCTGGGGCGGGTGGTCATTCAATCCAGGAGTCGGCGGCGTCTTATGGGCGTGTTGCTGGTGCTTCTTACTGGATCGTGCTACCGAGGGACAAGTGATCTGCGCAGGTCTATTGCAGGGAGTCACTCCGAGAGCCTCACCAGAGTTTCCTGCCCATGGTCGTCCTAAAGTTTCCTGGTGTAGGTATGCATTTTTTTCTGTCTTTCCCTTAATGGAACTTGGGTATCTTCTTTTCATTGTCGCTGATGTGCCTCAAAATTGAATAAGCACACGAATAGACGCTGTACAACTGTACCCCACATATTTTTGTCAAGATAACATTTCTTTGCCAGAGTTACAGATTTTTTATGAAGGTTAGTCTTTTTTATTTTTATTTACATATTTATTTTAGTTTCCACGGGCAACACTGAAACGTTATGCCGGGGGCAAGGACAAGTTCACTGCTCTAACTTGTTCTCTACTGATCGCAAGAAATTTGGCTAATGTCGTAAAACCTCCTTCCAGCGCTTGCTTTGCAGCACGAAACAAAATTATACATAGGACATATGTACTATGTTTTTTAGACTGCTTGCTCATTCTGCAGGTCTGCCTGCCATTGATGTTGTGTTACTGGAGAGCAGGCGAATTCGATTGTTGGTTTTGCCATTTTTTGTTTAGCAGTTGTCTTAATAGTTTTTTGTAAATTTAAAGATTTTCCTAAAAAGCAAGCCGGGAAGAATATTTAGTTTGATTAGGTGGCTGAAAATAATGATTGAGTACCCTTTAGTCAGTAAAATAGATACTGTGTGCCACTGTTAGTGCCAAGTCGAGATCGGCGCTTTTTTTGACATTTTGCTTAGAGTATAGTACCCATTTTTATTGGTTAGCCTCTTGGTGCGCCAAGTAAAATCTTTCTATGCAGACACCTGCCCTCTGCTGGCGCACTATACCCTCATGCTCATTGAGTGTATTAACTGGAGTTGTATCCCCACTCAACACTCGTTGAGCATGAGGGTAGGAAAATCTTACCATTGCAGTAGTAGTGCTTAATAGTCTTTACAGTTAAATGTGAGTATTCGACAGAAAGCTCTCAGGTTGGCGCGAAAGAGGGTTAAACGAACGCGTTTAATCATTTGCCTTAATTAGCTACCCATCATTTCAATGCCTACATGGCCTTGTCCTCAGGGGAGACTATGACTGTGGCAGTGAAGGAGCAGTTTTTTTATAAGTACAAGTACAAAGTATAAAAATAAAAGGATCTATGTGTTGATCACTCAAGAATATGGTATTCATTGTAATGTATCTCTGCCAAGTACTTGAGTGTGATTTGTTTTTATTATCAGCTACCTGGGTGCCTCAAGATCTGGAGATTCTAGTGGCCACAAGCTGGGACTCAACCTTCTTCTGTGGTCTGGCCAGGACCATGGGGGAGGTAATCCCAGCAACAAGAGCATCGCAGCATCTCCCTGCCAGTGACTTTTGATTAGCGTCGTGACAGGGAGTCCTCGTGCCACCAGGTGTTAGGTATGCAACTCGAAATAAGCATTCTTTTTACCTATTCCTTAAGTAAAACAGTAAAAGCACTATTAAGCCTAGAATGCAAAAGGCATATTCAAATCTTGGGTTGGATGGAGTTCCAATTACAAAAAAGAGTCTTCAGACATGATTAATATGTGAACCATGTGAAGCCCCCAGATGTAGGTTTGACGGTGTCACACAAACAACTTCCCGCAGATGGCATCGCTCTTGCTATACCCAAACAATATCTTAAAATAATCATTGTGTTACGTTGGTGTCAGCAATCTTATATACCTATCACGCCCAGCAGTCTGGAGATGTGAACTATAAAAAAAACAGGAACTTGCACATTGTCAGCTCTGCAAAGATTTATATAGTGAACAGAGCATAGCACGTTCAACTTAAGAAAGCAATTCAGTGCAGGCCTAGTTTTAAGGTTCACAGATGTGTAATTCCTCTTCATAATGAAGTGAAAACTGCTTAATTTGTGGCCACACAGATATTAAGCAGTTCTATGGAAGATTATTATGTGGATGTTTGTACACAGTCATGGTGAGACCAATCTTTAATGTCAAGTGTTCCACTTATTCAGAGTTGGTTGAGCCTGTAAATATTGTAGGTCGCAAATTAAATTTTTAGGCTCCAACCATTTGTGTTTAATAAAAACACATCACTGACCTAAAAAATCCTGCTATCGTAGAGTTTATGCTAGAATGTATCGCTTCAGATAAATTCGTTAATTTCTACTTTTAGCCCCTGCCCCGCCAGATACAACATCTGGCATAAAGCAGTGTTCCGGATCTTCTTCAAAGACCTGAGGCGGGTCGTCATTCAATCTAGGAGTCGGCGGCATCTCATGGGCGTGTTGCTGGTGCTTCTTACTGGATGATGCTACCGAGGGACAAGTGATCATGCTTGGGAAAGGCAAGTTTGGCAAGTATGGCCGCCGTATGTACACATATTGTTTTTACCTTTGTTCGAATCAGGCACGAAGCCAGGATTTTGTTTCGAGGGGGGGGGGGAGGGAGGAGGAGGGG
>JAZHYW010002846.1:0-16360 GCA_037355805.1 Ixodes ricinus
GCGGGACTCGAGAACTGTAAGTAACCACCTTTTTGATAGCGAGGTTATGCACGTACTTATTTTCTTGAAAACAATCTGGCGTAAGCTGGTATCCTGTCGTTCTCTTTGTTTCAAAAGTAACAAGAGTGGGGAAAATGAAGTGACAGAAAACCATTGCATCGTCTGTGCAACCGGCAAAAAGAATTACCGAGAGCGTCCGCGACCATCTTGCAGACATTTTTCCGAACTCGGTTTTTGTGGCGGCGGATAGGGATTTGATGGTCGACAAAGCAGACGACAGCGACAACGGAGCGAAAGAGGTTTTAAACAGTGCTACCCAACGGTTTCAGTGAACTTTGCGTGGACACAGATTCAGAGTCGGGTGGTACTGAAACCCGGTCGTCCAGCTTAGGTCATTTGAGCTTGGCAAGCGAGCTAGCGGCATGGGCTGGATGGATGGATGGTAATGGCTATACCCTTTGTGACGGGCGGCAGCTTGCGCCACCTAGCTTAACATTTCGTCATTCCTTTTTTCTTTTTTTAATTTGTATGAATTTTTTTATAACAGACGCCCCTCTCCCCCCCCCCTCTTTTAAAGGGAATTTATTGCTTTTTCTTTTTTTTTTGTACTTCTTTTCTTTTATCCTTCCCTAGATCTCTTCCACCAATCTTCCAATCTCCTCTTAGTTACCGCAATTCTTTCCCGATCCATTCGTTTATCCCTGTCCGGAAAACCCAGTGCCCCCTCCAAATCCGTAGTCATCACCCCCAAGAGGGTGGGACGAAGCCCCGTGCACCTTAAAATTGCATGTTCTATAGTTTCGCTTTCGCGGTTGCATACGTCGCACAGAGTGTCTACTTCCTGGAATTTAGCCCTGTATGTTTTCGTTCTTAGCACCCCCGTTCTAGCTTGAAACAGCAAAGAGCTCTCCACTGAATTATCATACAGCTGTTCCTTCTTTATTTCTTGTTTTTGTGCCCTGTATATTGTTAAAGCTGATTTTTCCTGCATTCTCTCTTCCCACAATTTCCTCTCTGTTTCCTTTACTCCCTTTTCTACTGATATGCTGTGATCGGCTCCATCTCGTTGAATGTATTTAAATCTCAGCTTGCGGGTTCGGTTTGTCCACTTAGTGTTTAGACTTTTCATATATATATACTTGGACACTTTCGCTGCCCACCGTGTATCCTCAATTTCAGCTAGTCTTTGTTCAAACTTTACTTTACTGATCGATTCTCTACTCTCGAAAGATGCCCAACCCATATCCCCCTGTACTCCATCACTTGGTATATTTTCATGTGCCCCCAATGCCAACCTACCCACACTCCTTTGTTGTATCTCTAAACCTGCCTGGATTTCTGAGCTCATACACAATACCGCATTCCCAAATGACACTCCTGGCACCATGACTCCCTTCCATACACCCATAACGACTTCATACCTATTATAGTTCCATAGTGCCCTGTGTTTCATGATAGCCGAATCTCGTTTCCCCTTCTTTTTACAATATCTTCCTGGTCTTTTACATACCGTCTTCCTTCACTTAACCATACTCCCAGATACTTGTACTTTTCTACGTGTTCTATCAATGTGTCCTGTATCTCCAAGGGTTCCCCCTTCTCGTCGTTGAAAACTATTATACCAGACTTGTCCCTACTAAATTTTAGTCCTAAATTTTCCCCTTCCCTGCTGCGAATCCTAATCAGTTCCTGTATTGTCTCACGACTTTCTGATACGAGTACAATGTCGTCTGCATAGATTAACCTTGGCAATACTTGATTTATTTTATGTCCTTCCTCCATGTAAGTCAGGTCAAAACCTATGTTGCACTGTTCTAACATTTTTTCCATCTCACTGAGGTATATCATAAAGAGCAGGGGAGACAATGGGCAACCCTGTCTAAGACCTCTTTTTATTGCTGCTGGTCTTGTAGTTTCAGCTTCCCATGTTATAACCACCCTATTCTCCGTATAAACCCGTTCTAGAAACTTAATCATAGTTCCCTCTAGTCCATATCCCTTCAGTTGGTTCCAGCGTTTTCCCTGATTCACATTGTCATATTCCCCTTTGATGTCTAAAAATGCTACCCATAATGGCTTTTGGCTTGTCATTGTTATCTCTATGCACTGAATGATTACGAATAAATTATCATCTAGTCGTCTATCTTTTCTGAAACCGTTCTGAAGCTCCCCTAAAATCAGCTTTCTCTCTGCCCATACTTTCATTCTTCTTTTTTACAATTTGCATAGCTAGTCTGTATATTGCTGAAGTTACTGTGATTGGTCGGTATGATTTGATACTGTCTTTGTCCACCTTGCCCTTATATAATAATCTCATCCTGCTCAATTTCCAGTCACTGGGTACCATAAGCATCTGGTCAATCACCTGCCTTAGTTTCAGTTTGCTTTTTTGCCTAGAACTTTTATCAATCTCATTGGTATGCCGTCTGGACCTGTCGCACTTCCAGCCGGAACCCTTCCTTCTGCTTTTTCCCACTCCCCAGTGGTCATTTCCTCTTCTTCACGATGATCCTCCTCTTGTGTAGTGTAGATGCTACCATTTCCTACGGCCTGATCTGATTCTAACTCCGAAAATACTGCTTCGATTGCATGTCTAATGTATTCTCTTGCCTCTTGCCCCTATACCTTTGTCCCTTGTTCTGTGGTTAGGGTCTGCTGGTACCCCTCGGTCTTTTTTCGCTGCGCACTGATGTGTTCCCAGCACTTTCTAGGTCATCAGTGTGACGGTGTGCCCAGCACTTTCTTTTCGATTTTGAAAATTCTTCGTGAAATTTCGGCAAATGCTAGTGAGAGGTCTGGTCCCACATGGAGACACGAGTGTGTTTGTTTTGACTGTTGCAAAAGCTGAAAATGTCAGTCCGCACAGGTATGCACAATGGCAAGGAGGGCAGGAGAACTTTTCGATAACCTTGTTTGAAAAAAGTTGGAACTCGCACTACCTTTTCAACAAAAATGTTTGTTATTAGTCGACAACTGCCCACATTATCTCTCCGTCACACCTGTAAACCTTTGACAAAGGGCTGAATATTGAACTAAGCGAAGTAAGTTCAGAAAAGCATGTTATGCTTCCTTTATAACCCCTTGTTAACAAGTTTAGGTGTTTTGCATTTAGTATTGTGTTGTTTTGTTTGCAGGCAAAGAAGTCCTAAGCATCCTGTCCTAAGCAGGAAGTGCTGGTGCGAATCTCAGCTCTCGAAAGATGATATTCGGTGTTTACTTTTATTTTATGCTTTAAAAACACAATTTATTCATGAGTATTTTCCACCTGCTCAGTATGGCAATAATGTTTTTTTTGTTATATCTTGTTTTCATCTAGTCATCGGTTGTGGACATTTCTTTTAAAGCCTAAGACAGGTTTTTAAGCTTTTTATAGCTATATTTTCACTTTTTCAACTCGATCATTTATAGCTGCTCGGCCTGAGACTGCGGAGAGCTCAACCTCCTCTGAAACGCCCTTGCGGTTGGAGTAGGATTGAAAGTTTGAGAACATTTAATAAAATGATAATAAAGAGAAATAATTTTGGTATGAAGCGAGTCCACTGTAAAACCGTAAGATGACATTTTAGTTCTTGCGGCATTCATATCCATTACAAAGTTTGTGAGCAGGAAAGATAATCATGCTTTCTTTCATGATGACAAGCTTTTTCCACCAAAATTAGTGTTACATGCACTGCCGGTGCTATTTTTTATGTGCCGCAAATTAGGCTTAAGATGGACGTCAGCTCATAGAGAAATTTAGTTTTTTCTTTATTACCTTTTGATCCATGTAATGTCGTGTTCTCAAATTTTTTTCACCCTACTCCAATTGCCAGGGCTACATTCCACCAGAGTTTGAGCTCGTTGTGATGTCTAGTTTATTTTTGCGGTAGAGAAACACTGTTGAGTTTTCTCGTTCCTTTCTTTAATTATCTGAGCTTTATGAACCCAATTTACAGGCCTTGAAGCTTTTTCGGAAGTGTGACATTTTTTCATAATTGTCCACTTTTATTTTTTTATAATTTTTGTTTAGAGGAAAAATAATTTTAACTGCATAGTCTAGCAATATTTTTGCGGCTCATGTACGCTTCCATGGTTCCAATTTGTAGAGTCAATAAATGTATTCATAAACATGTACCAAACTGTTTTCTTTTCACAGCAGGGGTAGACTGCAATTAATCACCTGGGAATCATGGTGTAAGGCGCAAAAAACAACGGACGCAAGAGAGAAAACAGACATCCAGGCGTTACTCACAACTATATTTGAAAAGTGCAGAAAGAGAGGAATACATACATCGTCATCTTCATCACGTCGACGCATGCGCTTAGGCATGTGATATACGCTTCATCTAACACATGGCTAAGTGCATGAGTGGACGTGATGAAGATGACAATGTATGTATTCCTTTCTTTCTGCACTTTTCAAATATAGTTGTGAGTGGCACCTGTATGTTTGTTTTCTCTCTTGTGTCCGTTGTTTTTGCGCCTTACACCATGATTTCCAACGTTCACCAACTAGCCCAACTACAAGTTCTTCTACAATTAATCACCTGTATGGATGCTTGTTTGTGCTGTGCCAAATCTGGTGATAGTCGTATCCCACACTTTTTACCAAGGGAACACTTTTTTCTTCAATTAGTGGTGTGTCGAGTGGCATTATGGCTAAGCTGACTAAATGAATTTCTATGATTATTCCGCTCCAGGAAAGTTTGAGGCGCACACAGCTGTTTATATTCCAAACAAGTGTCTTTCTATATTTATGCTTACAGCTGTTGTCACAAAGAAGCTTTCTGGTGGTTTATCATTCAATATTTTAAATTATTATGCCTCTCACAAACACGTTCTGTTCAATTACTGGGACAAACAGTATATGTCCAAACAGATTTGACAGGTTTGGGAGGATGATAAACATAGATCAACTTTTGTTTGCTTGTTTATCATTCTCTGCTTAGATCTCACTTGAAACCTTAGATGAAGAGTGCAAAGATATTACAATAATCATAAATTAAAAGGCCACTTGGAGTAGAATCCTTTTCTGACATATATGTACAGATGTTGAAAGATTCAACGAAGCCACAGCAGCCTGTGGCCTCGAGATACTCGCGCACTTCATGACGGCAGCGAGAAGAACTAGTATCGATGGCTGCCGCAGCTCGCCGTGAAATTAGCTGCTGTCAGCATCCGGTTATATGACGTGCTCTGCCGCCCTGCTACCATACTAACGATCATTCGCCTAGAGCGGCACTCTCTACACTGCGTCTCGATAAGGCTGGTTATCTGTATCGAATAAGCTGATCGTGTGTACTTGGAATTGACGCAAGAAAGTGTCTTTCCTTTTTGTTTTCAGTGCAGTTCCAATGAAGCACAATAAGCTTTGATTCACATCACGATAACGATATTGAACAAAAAGCATACATCGTTGCAAATAAAGTTCTCGAAAAGCGCATTGTCTGTTCATCTGACTAAACATTGCAATGTCAGTGTACAGTGCGCCACTTTAGGCAAATGACTGTCAGTACGGCAGCAGGGCAGGTCATATAACTGGATGTTGATAGTTGCTTACTCTCGCAATCTGCCAGTACTTGGAGGGGTAGATCCCCCATGCCACCGCCATGACGCGCGCACATAGTTTGAGGCTGCACGCTACTCCCTATTGGAAAAACGTACGAGAAACATACCTGCTGCTTCAACAGTTCTTGTATGACACCAACATAATTTCTTGTTATTATGGATGCACCTATAGTCGGTTACAAGTCAAGAAGGTAGCGGCAAATGCCCCTCAAAGGGAATCATATATCCCTCCGCCACCTCCGCATCCAATAGCGTCCCACCGTTTCCGTGACGTTGCGGCCAACGCGCGAGGAGGGTCTTGCCTTTCTGTACATATTTGCTTTATCTTTCGACTTTGACTTAGCATTGTGGAAGCCACGAGAGGGAGATTAGAGTCATCCCCCTCGGATCGAAACAAAGACGACTTTCGGGGATTCGCTTCCCCCTTCGATATATACAAAGGCTGCTTTCAGGGGCTCGGTTCCCCCCTCCGTTGAATACAAAGGTCGCTTTCTTAAGAAGTAAGGGTCGAAGACATGTTGGCACTTCTCTGTGGCCATTATCTATCCATTGAAGCGGAACAAGGAGCGTTTCCAGTGAACTCTTCTTTCGACTGCGGAGGTATTTCAAACCGGCGCATCACGCTTGTGGGAGGAGTTTCTCCTACCTTCTTGACTTGTAACCGACTATAGTTTGATTTGGCGTTCTGCATAACTGGAGATACCGCACCGCTATGGCTCCGCCTCTTTCTACACAGACAGCCAGTTTGCTTACCGATATGAAATCGGTGTGCCTGGTATGATTTTGCGTCCGATGACGTAGGCGACCGCCAACTTTCCACAAAACGCTTATACCACAGGACGACCGGTATCACAAAATCATGCATGCAGAGAGGCGACCGCCATCTTCCAAGAAAAACGTCCATCATTTACCAACGGTATCGTTACATATACCATACATGTCGAAACGGAACATAGACCGACGTTGAGCTCACACAAATTCCTCGGTCAACTCTTCACGGCGACGTCTTGGGGCGACTGTCTCGAATAATGTGCTCCACAAGTATTCGACAGCCGCATCAGCCGTACCGCATAGCAAAGCCAACGTGCACGGCAACAAACCGATCGTGACACCAAGCCGAGGATACCGCGTCACCGGTCGACAGCGGCAAACGGCCCGTTGCTCGTATTGTGGGCCGTGACTCGTACTCGGCCAACTCGGCGACTTTTCGTGGCTCCTCTCGTCGTCTGAACGTCTGAACCAGCCGCAAACCCACCACCCCGCAACCGTAGCCGGCGTCGGAGAAAGAGAAAAGCGTAACCGAAACGTAAAGCTTCCGCCCGGTGGCTTCCGCTGCTGCGGCTTTGCTAACTTCCCGGCTTCCACGCTTCCAGTTCCCGTCGCCGCGAAGATGGCGACGTAGTGGCGTGGGGGTCGTCGGCTCGTTTTACGTTTTACGGGACAGCTGTTTGGCGGTCCGCTTCTAGTGCGACTCTGGTTCTCAACTCGACGGCGCCTCTCATAGTTCAACCAGGCGTGGTCAGCGAAGCGCAGCCGGCTCGCCTCGTCCGATCGCCGGAGACTTCGAAGTTCGCCCAGTTCGCCTGTTAGGCTTATAGATCCGAAGGCGCCTGTCTCCGTGAAGCGGTAAGCGAATCTCGTCCCGTTTTCGTTCTACTTTTAAATTATGTTAGGTGCGCTTCAGTGTAAACATGTGTGCCAAGTGTTCCTGACAATTTTGAGCTAGAGTAATAGACGATTTGCTATTTTCCCAAGCGCCCCGGCCCGCGCGCGAGGAATTGTCGGAGAGATTGTCCCTCGCCTGGCCGCTCTGCCTTGAGATCGCATTGCCTTGTCGCTTGCCTCCTCTTAATCCTCTGTTTTTCGATTCCATTACCTATTTTTATCTGTTCAAGTGTATTTTTATTGCTTTTAAGTGTTTCTATTCTCTTCTGCACGCGATATTTCTTGTATATATATAGCATTTGTGTCTTTATTTCGCCTTTTTCGACGGGAGTGCCGACGTACAACACGCCGCTTCGCGCGTTGTTCCCCGGGTTAGTACTACCGTTGCTACCGATTCCTATCGCGCTGTTAGCTGTTCATTTTGGTTCAATTTGACCCGCGTGTAGTCGAGAGGAGCCGTTTATGAACACCCGCGCACATGTCATAAGGGTAGGCAGAGCTCTGAATCAACAATCGCGACGCGAGAGCCGAGTGCGCTGTGATTTGGCCGCTCGCGCTGGCTCTGTTGACTTGCACTGTAGCGTATGCCTTCGAGTGCCGCTTACTTGACCAACATACAGCACACCGCTTTGTCGCCGCGAACCATTTGTCCGAATGTTTGCGAAGCAGAGGCATATGCAACGCTGCGACGCCTGACAACTGCGCGCTGCGGCGCGAGCCCTTCGCAAGCGCCGGTGGCCCAACGTAGCGGCTTGTATGCGCTTATGGTATGCCTTCTTAATCTATCTGCTAAGCGGTTGTCAGTTGCAAACAACCTTTTTCAAGTGCTGAGAACTGTGCGCCGCTGTGTGCAGTTGCCAGGCGCCGCAGCCTTGGATATGTCAAACGGTGTTGGGTGATTCCACGAGAGATCGAACCAGCAGGTCCACTCAACATTTTTATTTTTTCTGTTTTTTTATATGTGATGTGCACTCAAATGAATCGCACGAAACGAAACTTTTTGTCTCGAAACCGCGTTTTCACTACGAGAAAAAAATGTTTCAAGATTGCGCGACGGCGCCGCTCCCATCGCTGACTGCGTTAGGTGCCAACTTTGCGGTCCTGTGGGAGGCAGGCAAAGAGTGGTACGCCAGAAATGTTTCTTGTTTCATGTAACACACCAAAGTTTAAGTCAACTGCATTCAAATATTGTGTGCTTTATAAATTAAAAATATATATAAAAAATTCCTAACTTTCGACCAGGTGCAACAGGCTTTCAGGCCTTCTACCTCAATCTGTATGGCATTAACGAGTTCGAAAGCTACACATAATATAGGCCAGGGCATCTAAATTATTCGTCAAAAATATGAGCTTCCGATAAAAGAATAAACATAACAAAAAATTATTTTGAAAAAACACATTTTAAAAAAATACTCCTATTGAAAAAACAAAATAAAAAAACAGTCTCGATTTCATTGAAACTCTGGGGTACAACTCTCCTTAGGCCAGGCAAAAAGAAAGTGCAAAAACATGTTGCATCATTTGCTTGGTACAAAAATTGTAACCAGTCAAAGTGGTGGTTGCAAAGCGTCTTGACTCCGGCGTTCTTCGTTTCTCCCCGCTGCTAACTTTTTTTTTCCTAAAAAATTTCAACTTTATTTTTTTTTTCACAAGTAAGAAAATTTATGTGTTGTAGCTTGCTGTCAGAGAAGATATCTTTCCAGATTTTCTTTTGCTTGTGGCTGTCTACGGGCACTCATGAAAGTACAATGGGTGATTCCACGACAGATCGAACCTGCAAGTCCACTCGACATTTTTTTCTTTTTATATGCGATGTACACACAAATGAATCACACGAAGCTCAACTTTGTTTATCGAGAAAGCGTTTTCACTTCGAGAAAAAAAGAATTCGTTAATTAAGATTGCGCGACGGCCCTGCTTCCACCGCGGACTGCAATAGTTGCCAACTTTGCGGTCCTGTGGACGGCAGGCTAAAAGTGGTATGACAAAAATGTTTTTGTTTCTTATAAGGCATCAAAGTTTAAGTCAACTGCTTGCAATTATTATCTTTTCTATAAAATAAAAAATATATAAAAAATGCATAGCTTAGACTAGGCGAAACAAATACACTAACTTTGTGGCCTTCTACCCCAATATGTATGACGTTAACGAGCTTGAAAACTATACACAAGGGCATCCAAAATATACTTACAAAATATGAATTTTTAATAAAAATATAAACATTAAAAAATATTTTTGAACAACACATTTCAAAAATACACATATTGAAAATAAAAGAACCCGGTTTTCATTCTATTAAAACTTTGGGGTGCAACTCTCCTTAGGCCAGGCGAAAAAACGTACAAAAACATTGCACCATTTGCTTGGTACAGAAGTTCTAACCGGTCAAAGTGGCGGTTGCGAAGCGTCTTGACTCCGGCGCTTTCGCTTCTCCCCGCCGCTGGTCTCTCTTTGCACTCTTTGAAAAAGTTCACTTTTTTCACCACTCCATACAAGAAGTTCGGTCTGATAGTATGTATTTACACGAAACACCACAAAAGTTAGCGATGCTTCTGTTGCTTAGAACGGGCACACATAAAATTAAATTGTTGTTGGCCTTCCTGGCTGCCTTGCGAGTTCGAACCAATGTCAAGATGGTACATTCGCTATAATCAGATTTAAAAAGGTTTAATTGCAGTGAGCTCGGTTGCAGCAGTTCCCGCCACCAAGAGGACATGACCGCACTGCTCATCTTGTGTGCCTTTGCTGGGCACACACGCACAAACACACAGCTGTCCAGATGATATCACTGCCGCGAAGACATCAATTCTGCCACCGCGCATTCTAAAAGAGTCTAGATGAACTGTCACAGTAATCCACCTTGATGCGATCAGAGTTCAGTGGATTCTCCAAATTTCCTTCAAGGGGAAGCGTTCAGAGCCATCATCTTTAGGTAGCTGTTACGTTTTTAGACGCAAGGAAGGAAGCACCTGAACGTTCGTGCCGGAGTCAGGCTGAAGACTGCCTGAGTTTCGTTTATTAGAACTGTAGAGAATAAAGGAGCGATGCCTCAGGTACAGGAGTACGGTGCGCTTATGTTACGGCGGAGCCAAGGAGGATGTTATGTTTGCCTAGCGGTAAACGCGAGCTCAAATATCTTACCAGCTCCTGACGGCGTATACGTATACTGTGCGGCAAACGTAAACCTCCTCTATGGCTCCGCGGTAACATAAGCGTCCAGTACCCTTGTACCCGAAGCGTCGTTCTTCTATTATCTACAGTTCTAATAAACGAGAAATGCGAAATCCAAGCCCGATCAAGTCAAGAGTCCTGCCTTGCCCAGCCTCCTTCGCCCCCCCCCCCCCCTCTTTTTTTCCAAACACACACTGCAGTGGTTCACCGAGTAGGAGCTCGTATTTCGCTTACGGCGCTCAAAAAGGAATCATTGTTTCGTGTTTGTATGTTCTTCACAAGTGCCCGGGGCAGCTTCAAAACTTATGCGAACACAGAAGTGTGATATGCTGGTTCTCCACCAGAACCTTGCACGCATGAGCGTGAACTTTCATGAGTGCCCGTAGACAGCCACAAGCAAAAGAAAATCTGGAAAGATATCTTCTCTGACAGCAAGCTACAACACATAAATTTTCTTATTTGTAAAAAAAAAAAAATAAAGTTGCAATTTTTTAGGAAAAAAAAGTTAGCAGCGGGGAGAAACGAAAAAGGCCGGAGTCAAGATGCTTTGCAACCGCCACTTTGACTGGTTACAATTTTTGTACCAAGCAAATGATGCAACATGTTTTTGCACTTTCTTTTTGCCTGGCCTAAGGAGAGTTGTACCCCAGAGTTTTAATGAAATCGAGACTGGGTTTTTTTATTTTGTTTTTTCAATATGGGTATTTTTTGAAAATGTGTTTTTTCAAAATAATTTTTTGTTATGTTTATTATTTTATCGGAAGCTCATATTTTTGACGAATAATATAGATGCCCTGGCCTATATTATGTGTAGCTTTCGAGCTCGTTAATGCCATACAGATTGAGGTAGAAGGCCTGAAAGTTAGTGTGTTTGTTGCACCTGGTCGAAAGTTAGGAATTTTTTATATATTTTTTAAATTCATAAAGCACACAACATTTGCATGCACTGCACGCGGGTCAAAGGAACCAAAATGAACAGCTAACAGCGCGATAGGAATCGGTAGCAACGGTAGTACTCACCCGGGGAACGACGCGCGAAGCGGCGTGTTGTCCGTCGGCACTCCCGTCGAAAAAGGCAAAGTAAAGACACAAATACTATATAAACATACAAGAAATATCGCACCCAGAAAATTTTTTTTTTGCTTTTGTTTATTTCATTTCCAAACTGTTCTCTTTAGAGTTGCCTAAATTCCTTTCTTAGAATTGGCAGGCATACCTCTTCTTTCTTTTATTTACTTTATTTCAAAATCCTTTCCTTAGAATTGGCAGTCATAGCTTATTTTGGTTTATCTATTTCATTCCCTCCCTCTTGGGTCGGGCGCGTCTGCTATCTTCTCGCGCTGGGCGCCTCCGCGGCGCGCGGTGCGGGCGCGGCGAGTAGTACCTCTCTCTTCCGCCAGGTTTGGCTGGCTCTGCGGCCGCGCCGCAGCGTCTCCACTACCTCTTCGTGGTACTCCTCCCCACATCACGTGATGTTTTTCTCCAAGCGGCACCGAGCGATGACTCAGGTCATCGCGCCGGTCGCCTGGTCGCTGGAAGTGGAATGCCCTAGTCGTGCGCCTTCGCTTTCGGCGGCGCCGCGATCCTCCCGGACGGCTGGCTCACGGCGGCCGCTCCGGGATACGATCGCCTGATGTTCCAGACCACCCGACGAGCCAACCATCTGGATTAATACCAAACTCAAAGGTATTTCCATTTTTCAATCGCGGAGACGTTTGTCTCTGCGATCAGCTCCTTTGTCCTTCGCACTGACTTAGCCTCTAGCGCAGGACTCTCCGCTCGCGGGGCTCCTGCGCCGCGTGCGGAGATAACTGACCTCTCACCTCGATATGTTTACATGTATCGATGGCCTGATTCATAGGAGCGTCGGCCTTCCTGAACAACGAAGGCCGAGCATTACAGGGCGACTCGCGTGCTCTGACTAGCTCAAGCGCGTGGGCCGCCCGGTGACAAGTTGCCACTGCGATGGACATTTCTATCGCGGCGCAAGACTCGGGGAAACTTCCCCAGCAGGCCACAATTTTTTATCATTCCGGCCATAATTTTCTGATTCGGTACTAATTCGGCTTAAACTAGGTAGGTACAACGGGGCTCCCTCGTGGTGCTTGGGACTTGTGTATTTGGTGACGGCATACTAAGAAGATATTAAGAAGATTGGCCCAACTTCTGCTAAGAATTGACTTCTCCCCGATCACTTCACCTGCTGCTCTGCTCGGCCGGTTGGGGCGGCTTCGTGCGGCTGGCGCGGCGCGGCGGCGCGAGTTTGCGGCGCGACTCTGGGGCAACCGCCCTTCTTCTCTCTATTTCTTTCACTCCCTACCCCCTACCCCAAAACAAAGGTGACATACCGAGCCTTCGGCTCAGCAACACTTCCTTTGATTTCCTTACTCTCAAAACTCTAACTAACTAACCCAGAAAAGAATAGAAACACTTAGAAGCAATAAAAAATACACTGGAATAGATAAAAATAGGTAATGGAATCGAAAAACGGAGGATTAAGAGGAGGGAAGCGACAAGGCAATGCGATCCGAAGGCACAGCGGCCAGGCGAGGGACAGTCTCTCCCACAATTCCTCGCGCGCGGGCCGGAGCGCTTGGGGAATTTCGCAAAAGGGTTATTTTGCTTAATCACGGTTTTTCATTTACCAAAAATGTAAATCGAGCCATGCTTGAAAACAATGTACAATGTTAACTTCTATTTAAGCGGCATAAAAAAAAAAATCTGGTTATGGCTGGATGCGAGGCTGGTCCCAATGCAATGGTAAGCACTTAGAGCGCCTTTCTGAACGGCATGTAAGCAATATAGCGATCAACGAGACGAGCGACGGCGACAACCTACGAGTGCCGGCGACGAGCGACGAAGATTTCTCACTGTCGCTGCTTGCGTCGCTCGGTGTTTGGGTTTCTAGAAAACGTCGCTCATCGCCTTGATCGCTTGCACCAATCGCTTTCATAAGGTGTGTCTCGTCACGCGGCTGACTGAGCGACAGCAAGTCCTTGTCGCTGTCGCTCGTCTCGTCGCTCGCCAAATCGCTTACATGAAGTACACCGCCCACAATTTTCTGCACCGGTGCAGGAGGTGCATGTGAATTGAACGAAGCTTCTGTACAGCGCGAGCGTTCTCTTGACCAACTCATGCTAGCGATTGTTTTCACCCTGTCGATTACATTTATGCAAAACGGGGGCTGCTGGTTCATCATATAAACCAACCATTTCTGTGTTTAATTAAAACGCATCACTGACCTAAAATATCCTGCTATCCTGGAGTTTATGCTATAGGAATGTATCGCTTCAGATAAATTTGTTAATTTCTATTTTTAGCCCCTTGCCTCGCCAGATACAACATCCGGCCTAAAGCAGTGTTTCGGATCTCTTTCCAAGACCTGGGGCGGGTCGTCATTCAATCCAGGAGTCGGCGGCGTCTTATGGGCGTGTTGCTGGTGCTTCTTACTGGATCGTGCTACCGAGGGACAAGTGATCTGCGCAGGGCTATTGCAGGGAGTCACTCCGAGAGCCTCACCAGAGTTTCCTGCCCGTGGTCGTCCTAAAGTTTCCTGGTGTAGGTATGCATTTTTTCTGTCTTTCCCTTAATGGAACTTGGGTATCTTCTTTTCGTTGTCGCTGATGTGCCTCAAAATTGGTTAAGCACACGAATAGACGCTGTACAACTGTACCCCACATATTTTTGTCAAGATAACTTTTCTTTGCCAAAGTTACAGATTTTTTTATGAAGGTTAGTCTTTTTTGTTTTTATTTACATATTTATTTTAGTTTCCACGGGCAACACTAAAACGTTATGCCGGGGGCAAGGACAAGTTCACTGCTCTAACTTGTTCTCGACTGATCGCAAGAAATTTGGTTAATGTCGTAAAACCTCCTTCCAGCGCTTGCTTTGCAGCACGAAAAAAAATTATACATAGGACATATGTACTATGTTTTTTAGACTGCTTGCTCATTCTGCAGGTCTGCCTGCCATTGATGTTGTGTTACTGGAGAGCAGGCGAATTCGATTGTTGGTTTTGCCATTTTTTGTTTAGCAGTTGTCTTAATAGTTTTTTGTAAATTTAAAGATTTTCCTAAAAAGCAAGCCGGGAAGAATATTTAGTTTGATTAGGTGGCTGAAAATAATGATTGAGTACCCTTTAGTCAGTAAAATAGATACTGTGTGCCACTTTTAGTGCCAAGTCGAGATCGGCGCTTTTTTGACATTTTGCTTAGAGTATAGTACCCATTTTTATTGGTTAGCCTCTTGGTGCGCCAAGTAAAATCTTTCTATGCAGACACCTGCCCTCTGCTGGCACACTATACCCTCATGCTCAGTGAGTGTATGAACTGGAGTTGTATCCTCACTCGACACTCGTTGAGCATGAGGGTAGGAAAATCTTACCATTGCAGTAGTAGTGTTTTATAGTCTTTACAGTTGAATGTGAATATTCGACAGAAATCTCTCAGGTTGGCGCGAAAGAGGGTTAAACGAACGCGTTTAATCATTTGCCTTAATTAGCTACCCATCATTTCAATGCCTACATGGCCTTGTCCTCAGGGGAGACTATGGCTGTGGCAGTGAAGGAGCAGTTTTTTTATAAGTACAAGTACAAAGTATAAAAATAAAAGGATCTATGTGCTGATCACTCAAGAATATGCTATTCATTGTAATGTATCTCTGCCAAGTACTTGAGTGTGATTTGTTTTTATTATCAGCTACCTGGGTGCCTCAAGATCTGGAGATCCTAGTGGCCACAAGCTGGGACTCAACCTTCTTCTGTGGTCTGGCCAGGACCATGGGGGAGGTAATCCCATCAACAAGAGCATCGCAGCATCTCCCTGCCAGTGACTTTTGATTAGCGTCGCGACAGGGAGTCCTCGTGCCACCAGGTGTTAGGTATGCCACTCGAAATAAGCATTCTTCTTACCTATTCCTTAAGTAAAACAGCAAAAGCACTACTAAGCCTAAAATGCAAAAGGCATATTCAAATCTTGGGTTGGATGGAGTTCCAATTACAAAAAAGAGTCTTCAGACATGATTAATATGTGAACCATGTGAAGCCCGCAGATGTAGGTTTGACGGTGTCACACAAATAACTTCCCGCAGATGGCATCGCTCTTGCTATACCCAAACAATATCTTAAAATAATCATTGTGTTACGTTGGTGTCAGCAATCTTATGTACCTATCACGCCCAGCAGTCGGGAGATGTGAAGTATAAAAAAAACAGGAACTTGCACATTGTCAGCTCTGCAAAGATTTATATAGTGAACAGAGCATAGCACGTTCAACTTAAGAAAGCAATTCAGTGCAGGCCTAGTTTTAAGGTTCACAGATGTGTAATTCCTCTTCATAATGAAGTGAAAACTGCTTAATTTGTGGCACACTACAGGCTTTCTATTAGTGTTAAAAAGTGTTATGGTTTTCTAAACAGCTCACACCAAGTATTTTCTTGAAATACATGGGTTCATGGAAATTATTATGTGGATGTTTGTACACAGTCATGGTGAGACCAATCTTTAATGTCAAGTGTTCCACTTATTCAGAGTTGGTTGAGCCTGTAAATATTGTAGGTCGCAAATTAAATTTTTAGGCTCCAACCATTTGTGTTTAATAAAAACACATCACTGACCTAAAAATCCTGCTATCCTAGAGTTTATGCTAGAATGTATCGCTTCAGATAAATTTGTTAATTTCTACTTTTAGCTCCCTGCCCCGCCAGATACAACATCTGGCATAAAGCAGTGTTCCGGATCTTCTTCAAAGACCTGAGGCGGGTCGTCATTCAATCTAGGAGTCGGCGGCATCTCATGGGCGTGTTGCTGGTGCTTCTTACTGGATGATGCTACCGAGGGACAAGTGATCATGCTTGGGAAAGGCAAGTTTGGCAAGTATGGCCGCCGTATGTACACATATTGTTTTTACCTTTGTTCGAATCAGGCACGTAGCCAGGATTTTATTTCAAGGGGGGGGAGGAGGGGAGGAGGAGGAGG
>JAZHYW010002847.1:0-12226 GCA_037355805.1 Ixodes ricinus
CCCAGGCAGCACAAGATATTGTGCCAACATTGGTCTCAGCATGGTTAAGGTGGCCCCATATGGGCCCAGCTTGACCAGTCTACAGCCAGCATTCATGATGCTGGCACTAAACTGGCTACATGTCGGCAACATTTGCCGTTATTGCCAGCGTCCAACCAATATCGGGGCATCCCGGCTACATGACGGCAACATTGGCCGTTTCTGCCAGCTTCCAAAAGATATTGCTGCATCCCGGCTACATGACGGCTACATCACGGCAACATTTGCCGTTATTGCCAGCGTCCAACCAATATCGCGGCATCCCGGCTACATGACGGCAACATTGGCCGTTTCTGCCAGCTTCCAAAAGATATTGCTGCATCCCGGCTACATGACGGCTACATCACGGCAACATTTGCCATTTCTGCCAGCTTCCAAAAGATATTGCTGCATCCCGGCTACATGACGGCAACACTTGCCGTTTCTGCAGCCAGCTTCTAAACGATATTGCTGAAAATATATGAAGTTCTATCCTCGGTATATTTAAAGGGTATATCGGGCTCTGTTTTGCAACACCGAATGACGGCACTGCACCAGCCAAATCGCGGCAACATCGCCGGGATTCTTCCATGTTCTCGCAATATTTAGACACAGAAGCATTTTTGCCTATAAAACCTTAACCATCACACTTTAAAACCTTAATTGATTGATGTTTCTTTCATCTCAGAGCGCAGCTCTTAGGCGCCCGTTTCCGGGTTGAGCGGCGTCGCCGTCGGCGTAACAGTGAAGCGTCGGCGTAACGCTTTTTCGTGACGCGCCACGAAAAAGCGTCACGGCGACGCGTTACGTGACGCCGAGGCGTCACGAGAAAGCGTTACGCCGACGCGTCACGCGACACCAAGGCATCACGATAAATCGTTACGCGACGCCGACACGTCACGAACAAGCGTTACGCTGACGCGTTACGCGACGCCGAAGCGTGATGAAAAAGCGTTACTCCAACGCGTAACGCGACGCCGAGGCGTCACGAGAAAGCGTTACACCGACGCGTTACGCGACACCGACGCGTCACGAAAAAGTGTTACGCCGACGCGTTACGCGTCATGAAAAAGCGTTACGCGACGCCGACGTGTCACGAAAAAGCGTTACGCCGACGTGTTATGGTTACGCCGACGGCGACGACGCGTTCCGAAAAGCGTTACACCGACGCGTTACGGCTAGCCCGACGCCGACGCGTCACGAAAAAGCGTTACGCTGACGAGTTACGGTTACGCCGACGGCGACCGTAACGGTAGCCGTAACGCGTCATCGTGACGCGTCGCAGTCGGCGTGACCGCACGGTACATCATGAGAAACGTGCCATAATGCACCGCGGTGAAGCGCACGTTGGATTATGGGACGTCTCCCATAATGCACCAAGCGGGAGGTAGGAGGGGAGGAGGAGGGACGAGAAAGAGAAAGAGGCAGGAGGAAGAGGGCTTTCCCCTGAAAGCTCCTCCCGCCTCCTCTCTACCTACGTCACTGGTGTATTGTCGGCGGTACGGGGTCTTGAAAATCTCAAAACAACCCGCTTTTACTGAGCCGCGCAACACGACCAAAATTTCAGACCAAAAATAATACAAATAATTTTTAAGCAAAAATAAAAAAATAAAAAAACTTGAAACAAATATCCAATAATTAAGTAAGCCTTTTTTTTTTTGCACATAAGTTGATGTAGATTTCAATCAGCAAACAAAGGTTATCATGGAACGTATAACAGGAGAAGAAGCTGGGACATTATGTCTGCTCTCCCCAAAAATTGTCTTCAAACTGCGTAGAGAACACGATTAAAGGGGTTATGACATGCCAAAAATAAAATATCAGATAACTATACTGCTAGGACCCATTGTATGTTCCTATAACCCTGCTAAATTTGTTCTGAAAATGGTGCGATAGTTTCATGAATAAATCGATTTATGTGCGGGTCCCTCGGAGGGGCAGAGCCGGGCGGAGCTGGAGGCGGACTACGTAGCCTCCAGCGCGGTGTCTCCTTGCACGCACTCACAGACTTGGCTCTCTTGGCGTCTCGAGCCGCAGCTTAGTTCCTCGTTTACCTTCCACGTTTCGAGCATGCGGTCCGTGACGATTATGTCTGCGGCATCGCTCGCCTTGTTAAAGTGTTCGACTTTGAGCGCAGTAGCGATAAGAGTGATTGCTATCAAGAGATGTTGGAAGCTGTTCATTTTGACTGCGACCCGCTGGCGACCAGCTCCAGCGACGACGAGTTACGGACAAACTCGCCGTGGTCACCGTCGTCCAGGTATATCTCGCAGGCGCATACAGGGTGGAAGGTCAACGGGCTGGGGGCGAGAGCGAGAAAAGCTTTCGCGTTACCGAGTTGCGTGAGCGGTTTTGATCGTACCGCGGCGCAGAGAGCTTGGACGATCATGGGGGCGCCTAGAATGAGAGAGCGTTCATGGTCACGTGGTTTATAGACACCTTGGTGTGACTAACTCAGCAGTGTTGCCTGGTCGCCAGAAGAAAATGATAAAAATTCGTAAATTGAATATTGTAATTGACTCCGTAAGTGTGACGTCATGGGTCCAAACAAACCGTTGCTAGGGTCGTTGTTATGGACGAATACATGTGGCTCGGTTTCGCTACGAAAACCCGACCGTTCAAAAATCAGGAGTAGGATTTAAACTTCTAAAAATCACAGATATAGAAAGCTTGAATGTCATATATGTTTCGACAGAAGTGTGCCGGTAATCGCTCGTTTCTGAAATATTTACGACTGCAACTTCCGGTCCTCAAGATGCCTGCAGCAGACGACGAATGCAAGAAGTATGCCGTCTGCCGCACGCCGGCCGTCCAAGTGGGGCCGTCGTTTGCATCGTGTGAATAAAGACGATATTCTGACATCGCATTTGTTTGAAATATAATGAGTTTCATACACTTTTAAGATTTCATAGTGGGGTGCGATGCAAAATATGGTTTATCGAAAGTCCGGGCGTCGATCGAGATGATAGTCTGCTAAAAGATCGCATTGCACCCGCGAGAAAAGCACTTCAGGCGAACGTTTGAGATCCCAAATTTTGTTTGCGGACTCGCGCTATGCGAGGGTGCTTCGTATACCTGGTTGTAACCATCGCATGGAGAGATTCTTGCAGTTTCTTCAGATTTCCGCAAGACTCCAAAGCGCGAAAGAACTGGATAAAAAACATAAGGTGAGTCTATTACAGACTGTACTCGCATCGCGGGTTCGATGAAGATCTTCACCAAAAGAGCACATCCGCGGAATTTGATGTATACCAAGGGGAAAAAAGAAAAGCGAAATACTGCGAAATCGTGATAGACTATGCAATTCTTTAATAACCTGACAACCACAATAATAATAATAACGAACGACTTACCTCGACGGCGTACGATTTGTTTCTCATGCTGGCCTGCACTACGCCGGTAATGCACTTCAGGTCGTCGTCGTACCTGATCTGCGTGACGTGGTTTGATTTTACTGCATTTTCACCCCTCGTAACTAAGCTGGGTTGTTCACAGGAAAAAAAAAACGCACATTGCGGAGGCCTTTACGGCCATGGTGATGCACTTGTTTTTGTCGCTCGTTTAATGAAGACGCCCGCGGCAACAGAGGCCAGCAAATATATCGTAAAGATGGTCAAAGTGCAGGCGAGCTGGTGTAGATCATACATAGTGGAACCTGAGACTGAGGTATGCAAGGAAAACTTCGAGGACGAGAAAAAGGGGACTAGACACCGTCTCAAACGCAGCTAAAGATTTTTATTTTATGTCGCCCAAACCGATATTGCCATAGGCAGAGTTGCCATTCAAAAATTGCTAAAAGCAGGAATCGTGAAATCTTTAATTAAAAATTCACTAAAAAAATCATGCATCCATTTCATGGATCAGGCATTAAAAAGGCAATACGAGAGGTTGGAGGATGCGGGGTATGAAGAAGCGTTCGTAAATAGACAGCTGGCGATTGAGGTCAGTGGCAAGAAAGTGGTAAGGAATGTAAGGAACCGTAGAGCAGTTGTTCCTTACTTCCATGAGATATCCCACAATTTAAAGGCTTGTGCCAGACGGTTTGGAATAGATGTAATATTCTCTTCGGATTTCAAATTGAGTAGGTTGACACCTTTCCAGAAGGCAGAGGCGGAATGTCCGAAAAAACATCATGAGAGATCGGTTCCGTGTGACAATGGCGTTGTTTACGAAATACCTCTAGAGTGCGGGTTTAAGTATGTAGGCCAGACGTCAAGGTGCCTCAATGATAGACTTACGGAGCATAAGCGCAACGTTAAGAACAATGCACCAAACTCAGAAATTGCTAAACATTTACAGGAGTGCAATAATTGTGAAGCAAAGTGGTCGGAAACAGAAGTGTTACACAGGGAAAGGAATGACGTAAAACGGGTAGTCAGAGAGACGATCCGGATAAAAGCGTCAGGAAACTGCATTAGTCAGCCATCCATGGTCCTCACGAATGAATCAAAGGCGTTTCTCAAGATTTAACCGTTTTTTTTTTTTTTTTGTGTAAACGTGTTTCCTTCAGCATTGTTTTTTTTTTGTATGTTAAGCGAGGGAGGAAAGATTGCCTTTCTTATCGTTAGTGGATGTCCGGTTGCTGATTTCGTTTCGCTGGAAGGCCTTTGTTGTTTTCAGTTGAATGGTTTGTGACCGGTGTGTACTGTAGATCTGTGAGCTCGGTGCAATTGTGGTGAATGTGAACCCTTTTGAGTGATCTGTGGATTAGTAGAGCGAGGAAAGAATGACGTCCTTATCTTTTTTTCGGTTTCGTGGTTTTGTTTCTTTGAGTGCCCCTGTTGTTCTCAGTTGGATGGCTTGTGACCGAAGTGATCCCTGGTTGCTGTGAGGTTTCAATTGTCTGTACTATTGTGTCAAAGTGAACCCTATTGAGGTCTTTGCGGTTTATGGGAAGCTTGGCGACATCGAGGATGTATATATAAGGAGGGCACGGAATAAAAATCTTTAGCTGCGTTTGAGACGGTGTCTAGTCCCCTTTTTTCTCGTCCTCGAAGTTTTCCTTGCATACCTCAGTCTCAGGTTCCACTATGTATGAAAATATATCGTGTCGTCTGCTACCAAAGCAAAGCGGAGTGTAAGACTTCAGAAATGGCTTTAATCGTTGCGATACGACACTGAGACGACAATAACATCTTCATAATTAGATATCAAGAACTTAGGTTGCTTACAAAAAATTGTTTACTTACTTGTAAGCAAAATCTAGCCTCATGTGGAGTCTCCATGCATAAGTCCATAGCAACGCCCCTAGCAACGGTTTGTTTGGACCCAGACGCCATGCTGTGACGTCATCACTTACGGGGTCAATTACCAGCTCTAAAAATCGCGTTACTTGGTGTAAATACTAAGTAACCTATGAGCATTTCATTTCAAGAATAATCTATTCGTTTAATTTTCGTGTCATAACCCCATTTAATGATTACGGTAGTGACACCGGCTATCGAAATATAAACTGCAATAGAGTTGGGTCGAAACCGAAACTATATGTACGGTGGAAAAGCGCCAAAAAATACACGAACAGAGAGAAAGACAGCAGGACAGGGCGCACTCTCAACTAAAGTTTATTTGAAAAGTACACACATATATACCCGGCAGGCATACTTATCGTCACTCATCTGAGACCAGCCCCCGTTTCAAAACTCATATTTATGGCTAGTCGTATTTCAATCCATTGCTTCGTTCCAATCCAAAGCCACAAGCAGCCTCCGGATTGTTGTCCGTCCGTACAGACAAAGGCCTGTCTGAACGTGCGTTGGTGAAGTCCTACTTCAGGTAAGTTTTGCCAATTTCATATTTATAACGCATTCCCGAAGTTTATCTACATATGCTGAACGATCTTCCGAACACCGTAGCTCACGTTGCCACCGTAATTCGGATGATGTTCAACTTTTTCGACGCTTGAGCGGTCTCCGCGATTTCGTGTCGCTGGCCCGAGGCGCCGTCGCGTAAACGATCGCTATCACTTGTCGAGGCTGTTCGTTGAAACCTTTCGTAAATTCTAGCCGCTATCTTGAGAATCCCGTGAATGTTCTGTGATACCGGAGCACTGCAGGGACGCTGATCAGATTGTTTCGAAAGTTCGCGTTGCTGTCGGCCGCGTTAAACTGATCTGTGCTGTCAAACGCTTAGATTCGGATCTTGACGCCTTGGATGTGTTCGGTACGGCGACACGCGTGAAGAATTGGATGGTTTTACTTTGACCTGTCGTCTCGTCCTTTCTCACGTTAGCGGCAGCATATCTCTCTCTCTAGCGGGCACAGGCTTTTTGCGCCGCGTCCAGCGGGATGGCATGGCTTGGGTGCTGGCGTTTGGCGGGTTGCGGCGGGTTCATAGAACACACTCCTAGCTGGGCGTCGTAGCGCTCGCGTACGGCGTTTGCTCCGCGCCGGCCTGCCGTGCGTGTCGTCGGTGGGGGGGGTGGGGGCGAGGAGGCGGCGGGGTAGGGGGGGAGGGGAGGGGGGGGGATGGGCGGGCCTAGTGTAGTGTTGCTTAAAAGTGTTGACAGGACCCTGTTAAGCTCGCCGTTTCTGTTGTTTTCTCCCTTACTGGCCCTTGCATATGTGTCTAGCCTTGCGAGCCACCCGGAGTACTACTACTGTCGCTAATAAAGATTATTATTGTTTGCCTTAGTGGCGTTTTAATTTACCCCGGTCATATTCGTGACTTCTAGAACCCGGGGTGCACACATAGTTTACATGGCTGAGGAAAGAGGTTAAATGATTTGATTAAAATGCTCTGATCTGGTATAGAATGTGTAGTGGTACGAAGGTTGCTGTGGAAAATCGCACACCTGGCAGGTGCTGTTGCTTACATAGTGGAGAGGTTGCAATGGAAACTCGCACACCTGCCAGGCGCTCTCGCTTGTACAGTGAAGACACATTCAAATCAAGGAGATCCAGCTTTGAAGGCTCCCTACTTCAGCTTTTGAATACTTGAGGTTCTGTTAAAGTTGAAGGGAGTCTCTTAAAACATTTTGGAACCATGTCCAAGACCCAATGCTGGGTACAAGTTTAGTCTAAAGGCTGGTCCACACTGTTGCTACCGGCTAGGACTGAGTCCGACAAAACCAGTCTTTAAGGCTCTTGTGACAGCTTATGACCATGCTGTGCAGCAGCATTGTTAGTCATAAGCAACTTAAAACACTGTTTTGTTCAATGTGGTCATAGTCGGTTGCAACAGTGTGAACCAGCTTTAAGACCTTTTAGGTGCACTGTAACTCAACAGTAGCTTCAGGATAAACGTGCAACTTGTACCTACCCTGGCAGTACCATCGTGGATCACAGTTGGCTACTAACATGGCAGTAGCGGCCGTCCGCAGTGCCCCAGCGCCGCATAGTAGGGCGCCGTCCGAACTCTGCTGCATATGCCGTGCTTGGCGACTCGCTCTTCCGCCATGCGAGCACATCTCGCTTTGCGTCTTGCTAGGCACAGAGCAGACGATGCCAGCGCTTGCTAATTGTTACCTGCAACACGGTTCAGCTAACCACTGAGTAACGTGTCCTCGGTTCATTCCTGAAGCCACTGGCTGTGATAATCATCGCTACTGCGTGTACTATCTACGGATAGACTCATTTCTTATGAGCGCAAACTTGAGTCATACTCTGTTTCACTTTGAGTCTAGCGCAGCAGACGCCACTGAGTACGATAGGGCCTACCAAGTCAGCGACAGAAGGCATCTTTGCTTCTGTCGTTCCCCTGGTGATGCACGCCATGTGCCACTGCAATTTTGCCGCTATTTGATTGGCTCGTGTCTGTTTCGTAGCGAGCACGCTGCAATCGGACTTCAGGGCTAGAAAACGGAAGCTAGTAATAGCCTATCTTCTGTATCACACAACCTGGTGCCTCATACGGCTTGCGCGAACTGCATGATTGTTAGTGATGGCGATAGCAAGAATCCTGCTATCTGAAAAGCCAAACTCAAAGTGACATGGCTACTGCCTCACCTGACTCTGAAATCTGCCCCATATAAAATTGCGCCGACTCCATATCGGCTGGAGACCAGGTTTCGCAAGGTCTGAGGTGTGACCATGACGCAGCAGCATCATGTGGTATCGCCTGCTCTGCACTTAGCAGACGACAAAGCAGGCGTGATTTCCGCAACACGGTAAGAGCTAGTGTGCCATACGGCGTCATGCTCAGCAGTTTCGGACGGCACTTGCTGAGGCGTTGGGCGTACGTGACGGCCGCCACTGCAACAGTAGCTTCAGGATAAGCTTGCGCATCGTAGTACCTGATAGTACTTTGATCACATCCTCGGTTTTGATTCTTGATCTGTATCCCAGCACTGCGTAACGTCAAGACGTTTGTTGATTGCTGTGCAGGTGCCTATTATGCGAGCTGTGCTATTTCTAGGTGGTGTTTAATTTGTTTCTAAGTGCCCGGGATTTTTTAATGTACCAGTAGGTATCTAAGCTCCACATGCACACTGTTCTTAATACAATTAATTCATGCAGAATCTCATTTTCCTTATTTGGTTAAGTTTAATGGTGGTGTCATCATGGTCTTTGCACTGTCGATGACAAGAGAAGCGTAATGTTGGCACTTGTTCTTTTATTGATCTGTGAAGCAAGTTCTGGTTTCTTTTTTGTTCCAGAATGTCAGTCGGAGTCTTATTCATGTCGTTGCAGGAAGTCTGTATGCTGACGAAAAAACTGCAAGTGACTAGAAGCTGCCGATGAGCTACCAGTCTGGATAGCAGCTATCAACTCGGCAAGGGCCTGCAGGCGTATCAGCCCCACCTGTTTCTCTACTGCAATTCGAGACGGGATGCTTTGTAAAAGGTGAAAGAGGGCCCATGCACTGCTTCTGCAGGGCCCTGCTGGTATTTATCTGACAGAGGCGAGGAGAGAGAGAGAGAATAACCCTCAGCTTGAAGCGCGAGACACATGCGCGTCCAAACTGTCCAATTCGGCGTGCGAACCGCCGGAACGACGTCCGAGGGCGAGGGTTTTCGTCGCACCAGAGCGTCGGACGGGGCCTCCGTCCGGCGACGGCGTGCGTCCAACTTGCTAGATATCGCCGCACGGCTGTCCGATTTTCGGAGGGCCGCAGGCAATGGCAGCACGGATGGCGCGAAGGTCATGTTGTCACGTGGCTTTCGGACCGATCGGGCAAGGAGGCGCTTCGTGGTTCGGACAGTTCGGGGAAGCGGATCTCCCCCTCCTACAGACACATGTGGCGGTGCGCGGTTCGTCACGCGACGCGAGTCGTCGTCGTGAATGAGATGGACGCCATCGAGTTTTCCCGCGCGCACAAAACAAGCTGCTGATCTCACGCGCCTTAGCAAGCCGGCCTTCTAGGACCGATCGAGGCCGTCGAAACCCGAATGTACTCCGTTTCACCTTACGATGGACAGCAGCAGACGCTACGAGCCATTTCAATGTCGTGTGAGTGTCACGTGAACTTCGGGAGAGACGCAGCAATGCGCACGTACGTAGTCACGTGATTTGTAGGCAGTGCTCGCTTAGCTGGGATGGCTCCTAAGGTCCGCTGCGGTCCATCACGATTAAGTGATGTTGAGCAGAAAAGTAACCTCACGGAAAATCTTCACACACGCACACTTTAATAGAATGTAATAAAAATATTATGTTTGCTTTAAACTCACAAAAACCAAGAAGGGCGAGGGAAGCATTTTAGTTTTCTAGGCTAGGTGGCGCGAGCTACCGCCATTATAAATATAGCCATTAGCATTCATCCAACCATTCGGTAGAGGGATACCCGAAACTGGGCGGAGCTGAACGGAGCGACGCAACGGAAACCATGTGTCGCGAACCGTCCTGTGCGGCGATTCGGAGCAGCCATCTTCTCGACAGTTCGCACGCCGGCCCGGACAGTTTGGACGCGCATGTGTCTCGCGCTTGACAGTCCACGGAAAGCCAGGATTTTGGATTTTGCGAGAACAATGATGCTTGCCTTTAGCTCATATATTTTTTTTGCTAGAAGTTGTACGACCAACTGCCAGGATTGTCTCATCCGACAGCAGGACATGCCGGCTACTGTGGCGTCATTTAATCTTGTCGCTTAGAGACCACTTTTAATGCATGGGTGGCATGGGTACTTTAAAGGGATACTACAACGAAATTTCGGCGCTCCTTTTTTGGTCTATATGTGTCCAAAAGAGCAGTATCACATGGAACATACCAATATCTTGTTAAAAAAGTCTCGAAAAGGAATTTTAAAACGAATTAAACGATTAGCAAAGAGCACCTGGTGGATGTCGCTAACGCCTCGTTTGTAATGCTCGTCTAGGAACCTTGAGAGCTAGTGACGGAAATCGTCTCGCCTCCGGCCACGACGAGAGAAGGGGGAAGGAGGAACTCCCCTCTTTCCGAGAATCCTTTTTGTGTGTCGCAGAAGTCGCTATTGTCCCCCTACAAGATTATAGAAGATTAACCCGTCACTCAAAATTCGTACAAAAGCAGCCGCTTCGGTGGCTGGACCGACTAGGCCATCCTCTCGACGTCAGCCTCGCCGTAGCTTTGCTCGTTTGAGACGATTTACGTCACGATTGCGCTGGGCCTTCTCCGAGCGCTTGCCAGAGTGGGCCGTTTATAACGAAAAATACAGCCACCAGGATCAAAATACAAACGGGCGATTGTCATTTACGGATATTGTGGATCATATTCAACCTATTTTTGAACACGACGGGAATATTTCAAATTTCGTTGAAGTATCCCTTTAATGCATGGGCGCATTCCAGGCATCATACTGTAGCATCTGCTGCTGAGATGTTCTCATTGCAGTTATAACAATTTCCCGGATTCTGTTTCTTTTGTTTTTCAGTGGGAGCTCATGAAGGTGGCACCATGCATGGAGGGACAGAGTGGCTGACAGTGAGCTGCCCAAGACAAGCTGCTGGCTCTCGTGACCATCTCCGAAAGCCTGTGGATAGGCTAATTGACAGACGTGCCTGGACATTTATAAATGGTAAACACAATCTAGACTGCCTTTGAATTATGCCTTGGTGTAATGGCTGTAGCTTGGATGCCATGTTTGGCTGATAGAATTGAACTGAATATGCTAAGCGGCCTTTGTCACCAATTAAGCACACGCTGGGACGCTTATCCACAAACTCCGCTTCCCAGTCCATGAGCCACCAAAGACCTAGCCAAAGAGATCCCGAGTCAGCCATGATTTCATGTTTTATACGTATATGATAGTAATATTGTGGCACTTCATGCAATTTGACATTCTAATCTTTCCCATCACTAAGGATACATTTTTGTGGTGCCATCCGTGTTAGTTTTTAAAAGTACTGTAATCTGGGCCTTGCTATGTTAGCTGCCATGAGAGCTGTCCAGCTTGTGTGAATCGATTGCCAGGGATGTTTTTTCCACTGGAGGCACCTTTTCTAGGGGCTGAAACTATTTTTGACTTCATAATTGGCCTAACCTGATCGTTGAGCCATTGACTTTCTCTTTCGACGCTGGCATTGCCACCACAATAGTCCCATTGCCTACACTGGCGCTTCTCTCCTTTACAAAAAGTACAGCCGGGTGCATCCATCTACCGATCCCTTAGATGGTCTTTTTTCCTATGCCATAGTGGCCCTTAAAGGGGTTATGACATGGAATAAATGGATAGATTATTCTTGAAATGGAATGCTGATAGGCTACTTAGTATATACACCAAGTTATGCAATTTTTAGAGCTCTGGTAATTGCAATATTCAATTTACAAATTTTTATTATTTTCGTCTGACGACCAGGCAACACTGCCCAAGTAAGTCACCATGGTGTCCATAAACCACGTGACCATGAACACTATCTCATTCTAGGCACCCCCATGATCGCCCAAGCTCTCCTCGCCGCGGTATGATCAAAACCGCTCACGCAACTCGGTAACCCGAAAGCTATTCTCGCTCTCTCCCCCGGCCCGTTGACCGTCCACCCTGCATGCGCCTGCAAGATATTCCCGGACGACGGTGACCACGGCGAGTTCGTCCGTAACTCGCCGTGGCTGGTTGCCAGCGGGTCGCACTCAAAATGAACAGCTTCCAGCATCTCTTGATAGCAATCACTCTCATTGCTGGTGCGATCAATGTCGAACACTTTGACAAGGAGAGCGATGCCGTAGACGTAATCGTCACGGACCGCATGCTCGTAACATGGAAGATAAACGAGGAAGCTGAAGCTTGAGGCGCTAAGAGAGCCAAGTCTGCGAGTGCGTGCAAGGAGACACCGCGCTCAAGGCTGGCTGCCTAGCCAGCC
>JAZHYW010002848.1:0-41567 GCA_037355805.1 Ixodes ricinus
AAACAAATAACAATAGTCAACGAAAGCTAAGCTGGTGAACGTCGTTGGAGTGGAGGGTGGTCCACGGCCGAACGGTCGTTCACGAAGATACAAAGGACGGGGGTAAACGCTCACCGGACGGTTCCCCGTTGTTGCCGCCGCCGAAATCCCAGGAAGAAGACCCAGCGATCCCGCTGTCCGTTGGTTTTAAGATAACAGCGGGAGCGAGAAGGCTCAATCAGACATGTACACGTTACCCCCACAAGTAACTAAATACCGTTACTCGTTACTCGCTCAAAAAGTAACTAAATACGTTACTCGTTACCGATTCTCAAAAGGAACGCGTGAGTTACCTCAAAAGTAACGAGTTACTTTTCACGTTACTTTGACGACCAAATACGCAAGTTTTTGTTTCATGGTTCATTGTTTTCTTTTTAGTAGTCGTTCCACTTAAGCAGTAGCTGCCTCTCAAATTTTCCCCGCTTCCTTGAAGTACATCTCCGGCGACGCTGAAGAGTTGTTCTACCGACACACTCGAAGGAACGGCAGTGTTATCGCTTCAGCAAGAGCTGGTGGATCAGAGATTCCCCTCTCTATTGTGTTCTCTCAACTTCTAAAGTTCGAACTTAACAATAGATTATGTGCCTTCCTGCGTTGGCAACCTCCGGGTTTACATTCGGTCCGTACCCGGTTCTAGAAGGTTCAACCAACGAACCTTATATGTGTTCGCTGGGTGCAGGACATTCCCAGCTGTAGAGTTCAGTACAGCAACGTTTATCGCTGGACACGTCAGTCGAACTGTTCGACTGACGTTTTCAGCGATAAACGTTGCTGTACTGTCATACTGTTTAGTTGTTTTCGGGTTACCCACCTACCGTTCTCGATATAGACGCATAGTCAGGTTCGAGTAAAAACAAGGCCATTTAAGCGGTGTTGTACATGTTACTCCTCAAAAGTAACGAAATACCGTTACTCGTTACTTGGCCTTAAAAGTAACTAAGTACGTTACTCGTTCCTTTTCTAGAAAAGTAACTAAATACGTTACTCGTTACCGAAAATAGTAACTAGGTAGAAGTAACTCGTTACTTGTAACGCGTTACGTACATGTCTGGGGCCAATCAAGGAGCGACACGTCGATCTCCTTTGTGCGGGGGTTCGTAATGGAAATCGCCCCAAAGGGGGAGAGGAGGAAGCCACTCACAGTGGTAAGCAGCGCCACCTCTCGCTACGCCAGCGCGGCCGCCACGGCGAGCCAAAACGCTGACGCGACAGAATGTTGAGGGATCACAATCCCCACACTCCCCCTCCTTAGCCAATAGTCACCCGCAAACGGGTAGACCGACACAAACAAACACACAACATCTAACTAAAATAATAAAAAAAGAAAAAGGCCGCCAGTGGCCACAATGCCCGGGACAACTCCCCCAGTCTCTTACGGCCGCGTTGTCGCCCAGATCGTCCAGCAGGCCGCCACGAGCATCCTGTACTTGGGGTTGAACTGGACGCAGCGAACGGGGTCCGTGTGGTCGCAGTTGAGCACCGCCGTCCGCAGACCCCACGCCCTCCGCCGTGCTCCACACGTGCACACGGCCGTCCGTCGACCCGCGGAAGAGGAACGCGAGTCAGGGCTGAAGGAGGCCTCCAGGGGCACCGCCTTGGAAGGCGTCATGAGGTTGGTGACCGCCCCGTTGGTCGAGATGACGATGCTCTGCCCGTCGGGGCCGAACTTGAGCGTGTTGAAGGGGCCCTTGTCGAAGGTGCGCAGGTAGTAGAGCCCGACAGGCTCCGAGTTGAGCCCCACGGCGAAGAATGAGGCCCTCCGGGTCGGAGTTGTTCACGGGGCGTCCCGTCAGGTGCATCACCCCCTGGCAGTTGGGAGAGCGCAGGTCCCACAGCCGCAGGGACTTGTCCACGGGACGAACGGGAACAGCTGGTCCCTGGTCGGCAAGCTTTCCGACCGCGGCGCGGGTCCCGAAGATGACGAGCGGGCAGTCCCTGGCTGGATGTCGATCCCATCGGCCCCCGAAAACGACGGGTTGCTGGTTTGGCCCGCGGCTGGCTGGGGTAGCGGGGCCGCCTGACGAGTCCCGCGCAGTCGTGGTCCATGAACGCCGCTGAACTGCCGTAGCCAGGAGAGCGCAGCTCCCGAACGGCGCGAAGCAAAGGCTGGAGGTCCGTCCTCTTCGTAGGTGCGAGACGTACTGCGGTAGAATGACCAGTTGGTCTCCGACCGCTTGTGACGACGCTCGCACCGCGCTCTACGGTGACGTGTGGCCCACGTGAGCGTAGGTGGCGATAACTGACCAATGTCCGTTACGCCTACCCTTTCCCTCGGAAGCCGTTGTTAGGGGGATTCCCCTACGGGTTGATCGGGGAGCGAACGTTGAGGTGACCTACTTAGGTCGCTGCTTGCCAGTAACAATGGTGTCTGGCGCGTTCGCGAAGGCAGCAGATGCATTGTGTTTTGCACTTCCCTTAATGTGACATTTCGCCACATACTGGGGCTGCCTCTACGAAAACTTCGGATAATAGTTCCTCCGTCTACGCAGATTGTAGCGAGACGCCTGTTGTTCGTCGTCGGCGTTATCTCGCGTTGCGTGTGCATGTCTTTGCGGGGGCTGAGTTTGCTCGTTGGCCCCGTTTTCCCTCTCATGGTAGGGTTTCAGATCGCACACATGTACCGGCCCACCGACTTTTCTTGATTGCAAGTTTGTCAGCTTGTACACGAGTGGGGAAAGAATTCCCTGCACTCGATACGGGCCACACCACTTCGGGGCCAAAGCGGCCGAGAAGCCTTTGCTGGCATCACTCAGAACATGGTTCCGCCTGAGGACGAGATCGCCCACTTTGTAGCGGAGGTCTCGGTGCGAGCGGTCGTACTGAGCTTTTTGTTTAGCTCGCGCTACCCCGAGATTGCGACGCGCCTCTGAGAAGGCTTCCGTCATCCGAGTTTGTAGCTGGCGCGCGTGGTCCGTTTGCGTCGGCGTCGGCTGCGCGTTGTCCACCCCGGCGCTCGCCCCTAGGACACGGTCCATGGGGTTCGGAAGCTCTCTCCCGAATGTGAGGAACGCGGGGGTGAAGCCCGTCGAACGGTTGAGAGTGGTCCGAAGTGCGAACCCGATCTCGGGGATATATGCGTCCCAGTCACGGTGCCTTTCCGCAAAGGCGGCAAGCATTGGTTTGATGTTTCTGTTACACCGCTCCGTGATGTTCGACTGCGGGTGGTACGGTGTGGTTGTTTTGTGCTTTATGCCAAGGGCATTGCACGCGTCCACGAATACCTTCCCGACGAAGTAGCTCGCTCGATCTGTCAAAAGAGCTTCGGGGAATCCAAAACGGGTGAAAACCTCCATGAGCTTCTCCGTGATGGCTCGGGCTGTCAGCGTACGGAGTGGAAAAAGTTCCGTCCATTTGCTGAAGTGGTCAGTGACAACCAGCAGATACTGGTGACCTTTCGGGCTCCTCGGTAGGGGGCCGACCACGTCGCAAGCTGCTAGAGACCATGATTGCTGGCTCGGAATCGGTTGCATTAAGCCCGGCGGTTTGCCGCCTCTTGGTTTGAAGCTTTGGCAGGAGTGGCACGTGCGGGTGTAACGGAAAACGTCCCGTTTCATGCCCGGCCAGGTGGCGATGCGGCATAACTTTGAGTAAGTCTTGGAGCCGCTCGCGTGTCCGGCCAAGTGCGAGTCGTGATAGTAGCGCAAAACTGCGTTTCTCAGACTGCGGGGTACTACTACCTTGAACGCCTCGTTGGAGTCGTTGTCAGAGGGTATGTACCTCAGCAAAAGCCCGTCATTGCTCAGCAGATATGAATCCTCCGTGCCCGCACCAATACCAGATACGTCTCGGCACTCGGCGCCTACTACAATACCAGTAGTGTTGCGCCCGGCGGTCGCACCGCCCGCCTCCACGGCGTCCGACTCTTCCGCGAGTCCGTCGATCACCTTTCGACAAAACGGATCATTCTGCTGCGCTTTCAGAAGCTCTTCTTTGCTGAACACGATTCCCACTGCGCTCACTGCGTCTAGGTGGTTGATCGTCTCGTCCGGGGTGGTCAACTCGGCCGCCCCCTTTGGGACTGAGTCACGGCTTCGCCTGGCACTGAGAGTGTCGTTGGCTCGGCCTGGGTCTTTGCGGAAATCTGTGTGCAGTCTACGGGGGCTCGTGACAATGCGTCCGCCACCACGTTTGTGCTGCCTTTCCTGTACCGCACGACGTAGTCGTATTTTTGCAGCATCAAAGCCCATCTTGCCAAGCGACCCGCGGGTTCGCGAAGTCGGGAGAGCCATATTAGGCTTTGGTGATCTGTTTCGATCACGAAGGTGGTCCCGTCGACATAAATGTCGAAACGCCGGAGTGCAAAGACGATGGCCAAGCACTCTTGTTCGCATGTGCTGTAATTCCTTTCAGCTGGCGTCAACGAGCGGCTGGCAAAAGCCACCGGTCGGAGTACACCTTCGTGCTGTTGGAGCAGGACCGCGCCCAAGCCCAGATTGCTGGCATCTGTTTGGATCAGAAAGGGCTTGTTCAAGTCGGGTAGCTTGAGTTCGGCTGTGTCTGCGAGCGCTCGGGAGGTGCGGCGAAAGGCCGCTTCCTGCTCGGGACCCCAGCTCCAACTCACGGACTTTCGCAATAGGCGTGTCAGTGGTGCTTGAAGCGTCGCGCAGTTTGGGATGAATTGGCGATAAAAGTTCACCATTCCCAGGTAGCGGCGGAGGGAGCTCACGTCGGTTGGCGCAGGAAACTCCAGGATTGCCTGTAGTTTGTCGGGATGTGGCGCAATGCGCCCGCGATCGAGTTGAAACCCGAGCAGGGCGATGCGAGTTTCGGCTATTTGAGCCTTTTCGGGGTTCAGGGTCATTCCCGCGGCCTTTAGCCGGTCGAGTACGTCCTCGAGATGACGTAGGTGATCTTCGAAGGTGTTGGAGTAGACGACGATGTCGTCGAGATAGGCCATTGCGTGTTTCCATTTGGCTTCTCCCAGTACTCGGTCGATCAGTCGCTGGAACGTCATGGGCGCTCCGCACAGACCGAAGGGCATTCGTGTGAATTCGAAAAGCCCGCGGTGACAACAGAAGGCTGTTTTTGCCTCGTCACCTGGTTCCATCCGAACCTGGAGGTAGCCTCGGCTAGCGTCCAGGGTGGTGAAGTACCGCGCACTGCCCAAATTGGACAGAATCGAGTCGATGCTCGGTAGCGGGTAAGCGTCCTTTCGTGTGACGTCGTTCAGACGGCGGTAGTCCACGCAAAGACGTGAGCTGCCGTCTTTCTTCGGGACCAACACCACGGGGAATGCCCAGGGGCTGTTAGATCGCCGGACAACTCCGGTGTCGATCATTTCGTCCAGGGCACAGTCGATGGCTTTTCGTTTAGCCAAGCTTACGGGTCGCGCGTTCTGCCTTCTTGGCAGTTCGTCGCCCGTGTCAATGCGATGTCGCACTTCGTTTGTGCAGCCCGGTCGGTCCGTGAACATTGCGTCATAGCGGCGCAACAACGACGACAGTCGGGCTTTCTCTCGCCCTGACACGCTGCATGACTGCGTGAGCAGTGGGTGCGTCATTTCCCCAATGGGGGCGGCGCTCGCTGCCATCGGCGCTGGACTCGGTGTATTGGGGTCAATGGCCCGGTTTAGGGAGTCCCTTGCTTCCTCTCGGCTGTTCGTTGCTTGCGCCAATGGTGGCGTTGGCGGTACGGCCGGGGGTTCGCAGAAAGGTTTCAGGGGTGCAAACGTGCCCTCCCGATAGCCTGCGCTGCTGACGTCGATTACAATGCCTGTTTTGGCAAGGAAGTCTCTGCCCAAAATAATGGGCACCGTCAGGCCAGGGAGATGAACGAAGCGTTGTCGTCGTACTCGATTCTCCCATCTCGCGACCAGCCGCGCGGTACCAGCCGAAAGGGCGGTTCCGCAGGCGAGGCGAAAGGCAGTGTTGCATTCTCGGAGTCGGACAGAATTCTGTCGGAGGTGAGTCAACACTTCGTCGCCGAACAGCGAAGCGCTTGCTCCGGTGTCGAGGAGTGCCTTGAATGGCTTGCCGGCGATCGTCACAGAAATGAACGGGGCCGGCGTGCCGGTCGGGAAGCCTATTCTGTAGGCGGTCGGTAAAAGAGTGGCCATGGGGCCCTCTGATTCGTTGTTAGCCACCGGTCGGTCCATCCAGGGGCCGTTTACCGGTGGCTTTGCTCGTTTCCCGCGCGGTGCGATTCCGTGTTCGGCCGCTCCGGGCACTGGCGAGCGAGATGACCGGGGCGATTGCACCGGAAACATCTTCTGTCGTCGCCTCGCCGGGGGTTCCGCCGTGCGTTTTGGTTTTCGCCGGCTCTGTCGTAGCGTGCATCGGCTCGCTGAGATTGTGGGATCCTCGTTTCCTCCTGCCTCGCTGCCTCGTTGGGGCGCGAGTCGGTGGTTCTGAACTGCGGCGTCGGCCGGCTTGTTCGTCTACCGTAGGAGTACGGGTCGAGCGCACGATCTGAGATTTCGTACGTGTCTCGGCCCCGATCTTCCGCATAGTTTGCGGAATCGTAGCGCCTCGGTGCTCGGGATGACGTGTCCCCGCTCCACGCGCAGCGCGGTTCGAGGGCCGCTGACGCTGGAGGTGGAGGCCGGTACGCACGGGCAGCGAGAATATCTCCCTGAAGGCGCCGGGCCTCGGAGGCGAGCTCGTTCAGGTCGCGGAAACGGCTGCCTCGGAGATACGCAGCGAAAGTCGGGTGGCTTTGGCGTATGACTCGTTCCACTCGCTCTGCATGGGGAGCTGAGGGTTCGGCGAGCTCGAAGAGCTCTTGCATGGCTCGTACGAACTCCAGCAGGGACTCGTCCGGGTGCTGGGTTCGCTGTTCGAGCTCCCGCCGCATCCTTCTCTCGTAGTCGGCGGGAAGGAATTCGCGGCGGAACGCTTCTCGGAACTGATCGAGCGTTCCGGGTTGGTCACCGACAAGTCGGAACCAGCGGGCTGCTTCGTCGACGAGCGCGATTGGCAGAATGCGCTCCAGTATTTCACGATCGGACATTCCCATCGCGCGTTGGTACTTCCGTAAATCCTCAAGGAAGTCCGTAGCGCTCGCTCTGTCTGCGTAACCCCGATAAGTCGGGACGGGAATTCGGACCGGAGGTCGTTGGGTCTGTGGTGCGAGTGTTGTCGTTCGCAAGGCACCTGTCAGACTCTCGATCACACGTGCCGCGTTTTCGAGCAAGGTGTGATGAGGCGCCGCAGCGGTTTCTCCGTGGGGAGACCGGTAGGCTTCGCTTTGTGCCGGCGGCGGAGCAGGTGCGCCCAGGGAAGATCCGGGAGCGATGGCGCCCGTCCGCAATGGCGTCGGAGCCACGCTCGGCTCCAGGGGTGCGTCGAAGGGCGCTTCTCGTTGGAGTGTTGGCATTTCGCCTTCTCGTTGAAGTGGGGACCGCGCAAATGCGTCGGCCGCGGTCGCCAGCGTGAGCAAATCCGAGAAGTCGGTCTGCATCGCCACGGTAAGCGCTGGTTGCGCGAGGAATAGTCACTCGGCAGCAGTCGCCACACACAGACGTACCGGAATTCTGGTCGTCAGCCCTTTTGTTGGGCGCCAATTTGTGGTTCTCCTTAGGGCCACTGCCTTTGGGAGTACCACGTTCGCGGCGAGACGCTCTACCGCGAAGCGGGTTCGTACTCGCGTGGCATGCTGCTCGTCGAGCGCAAAGAGACACCAGTCACGTTGGTAACGGTGATAAACTCTGTTTATTTACAATACAAAACAAATAACAATAGTCAACGGCTAAGCTGGTGAACGTCGTCGGAGTGGAGGTGGTCCACGGCCGAACGGTCGTTCACGAAGATACAAAGGACGGGGGTCAAAGCTCACCGGTGCGCCGGACGGTTCCCCGTTGTTGCCGCCGCCGAAATCCCAGGAAGAAGACCCAGAGATCCCGCTGTCCGCTGGTTTTAAGATAACAGCGGAGGCGAAGGGGCCAATCAAGGAGCGACACGTCGATCTCCTTTGTGCGGGGGTTCGTTATGGAAATCGCCCCAAAGGGGAGAGGAGGAAGCCAATTTTTATTCTTTCTTTTTTGTGTCCAGGACCAGCCGAAGCCTGAATTCTGGTAGACACAAATACACTCTTCGTGCAAAAGGAAACACAAAAACACTGGTCCTAATAAAGCTGAATGCTTAGGGCATTTTATAAACAAGCGTTCACTGTTGAAGATATCAATCTCCGCGCTGAGTATAATAAAACTATTTTGAATACGCAACATGGGAGAAAGTGAACAAAGGTCTTGCACATAGAACGTGTTGGGGTTGCGACTGCTCACACGTGGAACGGATAAAGAGAGCAGATACGCAAGTTCAGAACAACTTAATGTTCCATGCACAGCTTTGTTCAAAAATACATGATCTCGAAACTTTCGACGAGCTACTAATCTCTGCAAATTCATCCTGTGTAACATGGACGCGTGACTAAAAAAATCCGGCGATCGTAATAACGGTCGTACACAATCCGTGCCAACTTCCTCTGAACGTGTTCTAACCTCTCAGAGCCTGCCACACTCAAACAGTTCCACACCACGGACCCGAACTCAAGTTTTGAACGCACAATAGAGGTGTAAAGCCTGACAAGACACGAGGGCTCCTTGAAATCGAGGGTTATTCTCGAAAACAAACCTAAAGTCTGAAGCATGAACTCACCAAATTTGACAAATGTGAATAAAAACTGAGGGTGGAATCCTCTATAGGCGCCGAAATCCCGCACACAATCCACTCGACGATAATGATAATTATAATAATAATGATAATGTGTATGCTTCTACTGCCGAAATTTACTAAGCCTCGATGGGCGTCTATTGTGTCAGCTTTAGATCAGAAATATACCCAGTGCAGTACAACCGCTGGCCTGGGGTTTTTAGCGTGCACCACGCAGTAGTGATACACGACCGCACGCCGGTACGATTCTCATCCAGATCGAAACGGGCAGGGGTGGCAATTGAGACCAAGATTCCTAGGTTCTGCAGCGCGAGCTTTCGCTCCACGTGCTCCGAGCTGGTGTGCGTCGGCCCAATCGGCCACCGATCCCCCACCAAAAAATGGGAATATTAGATTAGTTCCCTAGAAGTACAGCTATAAATTAATAATCATAGTACGTTTCGTCGTGTAATAAAGGAGCTGTGGCTTTCGGTTCATTTCTGGAGTTCTTGACAGATGAAGACAAAGATATTAGGCAAGCGAGCTGGTTGTTACTTGACATGCTGATATTGATATTTACAGATATCTCAAAGACGAGAACACAAAAGGATTTAAAATGTTTTATTGTTAATATTCAGATTTCAAACATTTGCGCTTGAACCTACAATCAACAAGTTAGCAAGCATCAATCGTACAGAGTTCTGTGTGAGAAGGCATTATAAGAAACGATGGGACCAGTGGTGTAGCCAGGGGAGCGGCGTATGTAGCTTCGCCCCTCCCCCCCCCCCTTTCCCGAAATCCTGCAGAACCTGAAATATACACATGCATTTTAACCTCCCCCCCTCCCCCCGCACCCCAAGCCGCAGGCGTGCCCGGCACCTCAGCCAACACCCCCCCCCCTCCCTCCAGAATACGGTTGTGGCTACGGCAGTTCCTGATGCACTAAGTCGGTAAAGGTGAGGTACAGCGGTTGGTGCAGGATTGAATTTAACGCAGATGCCACGAAGATGTGGGGTTAAGGGTTTTCAAATTTGTCATTCTCTTCCGTTTAAGGATCGCGCCAATAAACCATGCCAAATGCCACATTTGAGCGAACATTCGTAAAAACATGTTTAATGTCAAGTGTGCCTTATCTGCGACTGGCAACACTAATAACGTAGTACGGTACAAGATCTTTCAGTTGTCATATACCCCTGTTACACGAGTCGTTCCAACGATCATTGAGCCAACGACTATTAACTCAATCGTGATTGAGCGGTGTTACACGGCAGTGCCAACTGCCATCGAGTCGCAAAATAACATTGAGTTCAATTCAGCTGGCCTACCTCAGTTAACTGATGGGGGTTCGCTTCAATAGGGCCAAAGATGGCGGCATCCACCGCATCGCCGCCTATGGCCATCGCCAGCGAAGCACTCAGCATGGCGGAAGATTGGGGTAGGTATCTAGATAGTATCGTTGCGGCACATATTGTCGTAAGAGCAGCAGCGTCACTAGAGGGGGTGCCGGGGGGGGGGGGGAGGGGGCGAGCCCCGCCCTGGTTGCAGCGCTCAGGGGGGTGTCGATGGCGGTCCACCGCTGCTGGTGCCGCTGACCCCAGTGACGCCACTGCGGAAGAGTTATGGTTCTAGGCAAGAGCTGCCGCTAAAGCGATCAGGGCACGTCGCGGGAGCCCATGTTCAGGCGGCCATTCTGATGTCGGTGCCGGCAAGACTTCCATTATGTTTTTTGGCTTGAATTCGTGTGAAACATTCTGATTATTGATTCTTTGCTCTAAAAACTGAAAAGTGAGAAATATTTTGTGTAAAACGTTTATATCGAATCAAAGGCACGTGCGCATATAATTCATATGCATCACATTTAAAAATAAAAGGTAATGTGACATCGATTTTGGTTTCGTATTGGTTTCAACTGGGATCGAAAGTTGGGGTTGTTAGTCCTATGTACCGTGTAACATCGGACAATATAGTTGAGCTTAGTGTCAATTGGGAGATGCTAACGATCGTTGTCTCAATGATCGCTGAATCGGCCCGTGCTACAGGAGTATTACTCTCAGGGTAATATTCTTATACAATGCAATTGTTTCGTGAGTTTTTCTTCAATTAATTCGCCTGTTTTTCAGGTTTAAATAGATGTGTAACATTTTACACCAATAATTGTATAATTGAAAACTTATTCAAATGAACACTTACAATTTTACACGGACTCGCCCGCAAAATACAGAATATATTTACGTTCACCTACCACGCTACGTGCAGTTCTAATTAAGCAAGCAAAGATTCTGTACTTAACCTTTCCTCAAGTTCTAATGCGATAGCATCATTAAGCTACTGACCACGTATTTCTGTCTTCGTATGTCGCCTCTAATGCAGTAGGTTCTCCTGTAAATTTAGCAGAAAAATTGACTTCACGTGACCTATGCACAAATTAAGGTTCCCGCTAAATTTCGCGGAAAGTTTGCATCACGTGACCTATGCACTAAACAGCCCCCCCCCCCCCCTGCTAAACTTAGCGCGAAATTGACTTCACATAACCTATGCACCAATTCAGGTTTACCGCTAAATTAAGCAGAACAATGACTGCACGGGATCTATTAATTTTTATTTTTATTTCAAATACCCTCAAGGTAAGTGCATGGAAGAGGGGAGAGAGCTGTACAATATTAACTACAAAGTGTACATATTAGTAATAGCCTGTTTAAACAAAACAATATCAGTGACGTTATCATTCGAGGCTGGAAGGTGGTTCCAGTCTATATATGTTTCTGGCATAAAAGAATATTTAAAAAATGAAGTTCTAAAATTCGGAAGACAAACCTTACGCAGATGTGTAGAATGGTGGAGTAATTAGTTTATCACGAAGGGTAAACTTTTGATGAAATGTTTTATTGAAAAATACACAAACGAGAGATGTTTCGGTGGTAAATTGGTAACGGCGGACCAAAATAATTTTTCATGGTACAAACACTCGCGATGCGATGATAGTTTGTCAATATGAAACGAGCTGAATGCTTTTGAATGGATTCAATAAGAGCAATTAGTGACGAGTGAGCGGGGTCCCACACAGCTGTAGATTAATAAAATGTTGTACAAATTAGGGTTTTGTACACGGTTAGTTTTGACGAAAACGGAGTGAGAAAGATTTTTTAAAGTATCCTAACATACTGTTAGCACTGTTAATTACGTATTCAAAATGAATCATTCAAGAAAGTTTGCACGTTATATGAACGCGAAGACATATGTAAACAGACACTGAAGCTAGAGGATTGCTCTTCAGATGATAAGTAAAACACACCGATCGAGCACGTGACACCCTTATTGGTTTACACTTGTGAGTGATTAGTTTCATTACCCACTGGTTACATCACAGTGATACACGGTTAAGGTCAGATTGCAGCAGAGTAGTGTCTGATATGTTTATTTTTTATTTTTCAGTATACCACGCAATCGTGATCCAAGAGGCAAATAGAAGACGACAAGTTCTGCACCAAGTCATTAATGTAAATAAGAAAGAGTAGCGGGCCAAGCACTCAGTCCTGTGGGACACCCAAACTGGCTGGAACTGTACATGAATCCGTATTTATGCGAAAGCATTAACTTTCCCATGGAGCGCAGCCGGCGTTGTCTGCAACCACGGTTTAAGGAAATCATTATCAACAAGTACCCAACTTGTTGAATTAATACACGAGCTCGAAAACACAATTAACAATAGGAGCCAAGCAGACATAATTTTCCGTGACATATTGAAAGCTTTTGATCGTGTATCACACCCAAAACGTTTTCTAAAACTTTCTACAATCTTCAAAAATGATCAGTTAGTAGACTGGATAGCCTCACACCTGTCCAATAGATCAAAATATGTACATTTCTGTGATGAGTCTTCTGGCCTTCTTCCTGTAACGTCCGGGGTACCTCAAGGCTCGGTTCTCGAGCCTCTTTTATTTTTAATTTTTATAAATGACACTATTAAAGATAACAAAGTACAGCTTAAAATATTTGCCGATGATTGTGTTATTTAATTTCTGAGGTTAAATCAACTCAAGATCAGATGGCTCTTAATGAATCCTTGGCAAAAATTCAAGAATGGGTGGATAAATGGCAAATGCGGATATAACTTCACTAAAACAGTGCAAATGACAGTAACCTGGAAAAAAATTCCTTTGAGATATAATTATTCAATTAATGGGAGTCCCATCAGTTATGTCGAGCAATACAAATACCTCGGAGTAACAATTACGGGCAAACTAAACTGGAATCAGCATATAGATGATGTCGTTAACAGGGCAAGGGTAAACTTTTTACACTGAGACGTAGTTTAAAATGTGCTGACAGGAAACAGAAGAAACTGCATACTATACACTCATAAGGCCCATGCTGGAATATGCCAATGTTGTCTGGTATCCTCATACCGCGGAGGGTATCAGTAAACTTGAACGTGTCCAAAAACTTGCATGGGCGATTTATAACTAACAATTTTAGATATAATATTTCTGCGTCAGGCTTACTTGCAGAGGCTAGTATACAACCGTTGGAGATCAGAGCTAGACTAAACAGATTACGCTTCTTATACTCCCTTGTTAACAAGCTGTTCAATGTTGACAGTGAGAGTTATATCACTTTTTCATCAACGGGTTCATCTAGACTCAATCATTCAAGAGCTATCAAGCAATACAGATATAAGCATGATGTATTCAAGTATTCCTTTTTCCCTCGGGCAATCCAAGAATGGAATTCGTTAACAAACGAAGTAGTAACCCTTCCGTCACTTGACGGTTTTGTTGATGCAATTAATTCTGCCGCAATTTGTTCTTGAGTGCAATCTTTTCTACTGTTCAAATTATATGTAATATGTAAACCCACACCTGCTATGGCTCGCGCATGCGTGCCGCAGTATCCTTTAAATAAAAAAAGTGGCACCTAATTCATCGGTGAGGTAACGGCAACTAAGTTCCCATTGGCTGAGCGAAACGGAACCTAAATGCAAGTCATCAAGCACGCGCGTTCAGAAATAAAACACAAAGAAAAGCACAGCAATGCAGATGCTTAGTCACGGAAGCCGACGGGGGCTCACAAGGTCAAAGCAGGACAAGCCTCAGAAATAAAGCACAAAGAAAAGCACAGCAACGCAGATGTATCGGCACGGAAGACGTGGAGCCGGCGGAGTTCGCCGCGCGTGCGCAGTGGGGGAGCGTGATTTCACCGCCGGAGTGCCGTGTGCGATAGAAAGACGTGGCGCGCTGCTTGTAGAAATGTGCTGCGTGTAGGAATTCTTTCGCATTCCTACACGTAAGCAGCCTTAAACGTGTCTGCCGATTTGTTTTTTTGTTTTGTTTACTAGCAGTAACGGATTGAAGGCGGTTAGTAAAAAAGGCATGAATCCAATGTAATATACATGAGTAAATGTGAAGTGATTGGGGTTTAGGAAAGGAGTTTGTGGCAAATTTTGTCAAAGGCTTTTGAGAAATCTAGAAAATCACAATCGGTTTCATAATGATTATCAAGAAAATCATGGAGATCATGCGTGAAGGTTAGTGGTTGCGACTCACATGAAAAATATTTTCTAAAGCCATGTTGTGAAGTTGTGAAGAAGTTATTCGTTTCAAGATAATTTACCAACTCCGTGTAAATGACGTGCTCAATGACGTGGCACAGCTGTTAAAGAAATTGGTCGATATTTGGATGGGTTTTGTTTTTCGCTTTATTTTTGTAAAGGAACCACCTTAACGCAGCCATCCAATTGCTTGAGACTGCACCGATTCAGGTTCCCTGCTAAATGCAGTGGAAAATTGACTTTACGTGACCTATGCACCAATTCAGTTTCCAGCTAAATTTGGCGAAAACAATTGACCAATTCAGTCGGCTCGCTAAATTTAGCGGAAAATTTACGTAACGTGACACATGCACCAAATCAGGTTCCTGGAACCGAACACCTAGCCGTATGTGCAACGATCAGTGCTATCGCATTATAATCATCCCTGTGGTTTCTACATATTTGACTCCACCGTCAATCTTTTACTTCTTTAACAATGGTTAATAAAAAAATAAAAAAACAGGGCTCGTCCGGGATTTGAACCCGGGACCTCTCGCACCCGAAGCGAGAATCATACCCCTAGACCAACGAGCCACATTTCCTTCAGAATTTCCTAACGGTGGTAAAGTGAACACAGAAATTTGGCTTATGATAAACCTTCTATACTCAATACTTGCCGATAAACTAAGAAAAGTAACCCCTAAACCGCATTGTTCATAATCATGAGAAGAAAAAAAAGCGAAGAGAAGAGTTGTTTTTTTAATAATAAAATCTCAAGTTTCACAGCAGGACACCTCTAACTACAGCTTCATTTTGTGTTGGCCCCTAACACAGCCAGCACTACATTTTCCTGGAAGGTGCTTCTTTCTCCGAGAACCACGGCCCCTGTTTAGCTCCCTTCTCCTATCGGTACTGAAAGGTTTTCCAAACAATCAAGTCACGCACATCTCCCCTGAAAGTCGGAAAGTTCCACGCCCTTTTCTGGTCTTTTGTTTTAATCACGTGCCACCAAAACAATTTTCGTTCATTGTCAGTTGCTACGACCCACATGCGCACAGAAGAGTCTCTTGATGTCAATATTATTGATTTGAGATCAATATACTCACGTAACACGCCAAGGGAAACGCGCCTAACATGGCACAAGCTTGAAAATCCTAGGGCACTGTTATGTTAGGTTTCATTCTTTACAAGGAGATCTTAAGAAAAAAATACAAAACAAATATTCAAACAATTGTGCTAATAAAACAATTTAGGAGGTGAAAAAATAAATAACCGAAGAAAAATTTACCACTCCTGGGTTAATCTACAGTACAGTCACAGCGATCGATGCGACACGTCACGGCGAAGTCGTTCGGCATCGGCGTCGCGTTCGCACACCTCGGGGCAGTGGGGTGCGTGAACAAAAGCGTTCGGAACAAAATAGACATCTGTTTGTTCCGAATGCTTTGGTTTTGTTCCATTTTGTCCCGAGCGCTTTTGTTTCTTTTTTTCTGTACCGGAGCGCTTGAAAACGCGTCTCGCGTAAGAGTTCTTGGCATTGACAGTTTATAGCGGGTTATGATCGCTGTGGCGTGACTCAGCGGTAATGCATCCGCTTCGCACGCAGTGGAAGCAGGTTCGATTTCCGCGGGCGGCGAGCGATTTTTATCAAATATTTGGCAAACATCGACAACTGGCGCCCCACATCGCCGACTACAACGACAACAACAGCATCAAGAACGGGCGTCATTGCCAGTGGTGGGAAGAACCAATGACAGCTATCGCTGTAAAATGCCACTTGTCTTTCAGAGTCACTCGTCGTGTCCTTGGCGTGTGGCGGTGACTTCTGGCGAGTTTCGAGATGCCTTGTGGACGAACGGCTCCGGTGGTGTGGCTTCAGGTGCTGTTGGAGCCAAGGAGACAGACCTCAGCCTCTCAATGAAACATTGGTTAGGCTCGCCTCAGCGTACGTTCTCCACCGTAGTTGCCGATCACCTCCTTCTTATCTTCCTCCTCCTCTTAATTCTTTCACGATCGTAGTAACAATTTGGATATTATCAACGGGCCTGACTTGAGCCTATCCCCTGTTTGGCTCCGAGGGTTTCACAAATAATGCCACAGCACTTTCCTTTGGCGTTTTTATGGCTATTCTTTTGGCTCGCCACAAACATGTGCCAGACTTCCGCCAAAAAGGCCACGTAGAACCGAAGGAGAAGCTGAGCCTAAATATCTCACTTGTTTAGGCAATTTAAGCGCATAGTTGCTATATGAAACACGAACAAGCAGAAGGGAAGCCAATCTTTGGCACTTGTTTGGGGACTTAGGCCCTATGATGCCAGATGACAGCCGAATTACCTGCAGTGAAGCCTAACTTAGACATCTGTGTGGAGAATTCGAGCCAAGATACCCAAACTCTGGCCAAAGAAGGTCAAGCTTGGCTCTACCTCGGCATTTGTGGGGCTTTTCAAGGCCCTACATTCACAGACATGAAGCAAATTTTGGCCCAAAGCAGCTGTGCTACCTAGGAAGGTTTTATGTTGATGCATACCATGTGGAGCTTGCATTTTAGTAACCCGTGCAACGAAGCGGGTTTCAAGGTTAATGCGCATTTTTATCTTATATTATTGGGAGAACGTGTATAGACAGAGAGTAGCGAAAGCAGGATCCCTGTACGTCAGCCATTACAGGTTGGCTGAGAGGCAGGAGCGTTATTGATCGAACGCAGAAGATCGTCCGATTTGGGCACGCGCGTGAAACTGTTTCGCTGAAAATTATAACAAACTTACGAAATCCTTTTCACTCTCCTGCTCCTCTAATTTTGTTGCTGCAACGATGGTTTTCCCTTTATTACTGCCTCGTGGATAGAAATATTCTACTCAATGTTTAGGTTGCGGATTGCTGCTATTTTCTACAAGTGGAAATCACTGGAGAGCTTCGGGGAGAACGTAACTGGAAGGAGAGGGAGATAATGAAAAGGCCTTAAAAGATATAGATAAAAAAATGCCTTATATATAAATAAAATCATAAATGAGCAGATAAAGAAAGAGAATAAATTGAATATTTAGTGAGAATTGACTGAGCGTGGTGAGAGCTTAGTCAACCACAGCTGACTCGCGTTCATCAGAAGCTGGCGCTGCAGACGCCAGTACACTTACGATCGGGAAGATTTCAATATGGAAAGGCACTTTGCAGTGTACGGACGTGAACTGAGTGCTGCGTATTGGTGGTTAATCCCACACCAGGTGTGCCGCACTTGCCAAATTTGCTCTCCACAAAGTGAAACACACGCCCATTGGCCTCTCGCTCTATAAACCTACACTGCGTCAAATTTTTATTTTATTTTTCTTTCTGCACCATATAAATATTAGTTGCAACCTTTTACAGGAATGTTGAGGTATTCTCCAAGTTTTTTTTTTATTTACCTGGCGAGTAAAATTTCCTAAATCAAGCATAATGAAAGCTGCAGAAGGATTTTAAGGAGCGCGTAGAAATTTCAGCAAGGCGCATGTACATTACTGTCATATTTTTTTTTCAACCAGAGATAGAGAGAAGCACTACAGTATAGCAGCGTGAATGATTACTTAATAAAGACATATGTAGCGAACGGTTTCAATTAAACAGGGTATGGCAATTGTGAATGTGAATTCGAACATTCACCGAAGTGCCCTTATTGCAGCGCTCCAAAATGGCGATGCGCGTAAATCAAAACGTTCTCAATTTAAAGACAGAAACGAGAGAACTTTCAAAATTTCGTAAGCTGTCGTCAGAAAAATGCACGCTCTTCGTCATGCGTGACTTTTTGTTTTTAATTTTCCTGTCCTGAGCGCTGACAATGAGTTCACGGTACGCTGGCATGGCACAATGGATGGACGATTATAAATGGATCAAGAGAGTTCCAAAGAAGCGCATTTAAAAAAAGAAGATTGTGACGAAACGCTTCTAATGCATCAACGTGAGCGCGTAATTTTGAAGTTAATCTTCTGGACTGACGAGTGAACTTCGCAGAACTCAAGTCTTCTAAAAAGACCCGTTTGCGAAAGGTGTTGCGCAAGAACAGTTTGTAAAAAGTACGTTTTCTCATTTAAATCACGTTCACGACACAGAACACGCTAAAAATAATTTCTAAAATGTTAAACGATTATGATGAAATTGTTAAAATGGGGTTCTTAAATGCGTTTTTTTAGAATATAAATAAACGTTTCTATCTAGCATTTATAAGCACATCGTGAGCCTAAGCAAGTATTTCGATTATTGTCACTGGCAAAGGTGACAATGGAAGGACGTCTTTATCGAACGCCCGGCTTCTGGCACAAGCACGGACATTTACCTTCGCCGTGCTTCGACTGAGCGAGCATGCTCGAGGACCAAGGGACGCCGAAGCATCATCGAAGGTAGAATGCACGCGCTGAAGGCGGGAACAAACGAAACAACTCCCGGCCGTTCTCCTCCGCCCGTGACTATTGTAAATTTTATGTCGCCTCGCATCGCGGTAAATTTACTCAACACACGCCCGTAATGAATGAAATTATGTACGTTCATTGTGTACATATGGTGCGCATCGGGACCCGATCAAATGTTTTTATTATTCTCGGTGCACACTGCCCTTGAGCAAGTCGGTCAGAAATAAGCTTTCCGGTAATTATGGTTTACGATCACATTTAGATCACTTTCTGCCAATGCGAGGGTATTTAAATTATCAACGCCGCTTAAGGTATATTCGACAAATTATCGTCCATGATGTTTTATTGAATATTATGATTTTAAAGCGCTTTTCTTATGCGGGAAGGGTTAGGAAAGGATTCAACACACAAAAAAACGCATAAATATTTTTAATTTCAAGAAAAATGATGCGCATGTGATTGTAGTGACTATAGTTACTGATGAGGTGGGAGCAAACGGGGAGGAACGTCGGTTGTCCCGACTCCAGCGGAAGCTTCTCACCTTCCACAGTGCTTCTGGCACCTGGTGCACTTTGAGTGCGCGTGCGTAGCCAGAGCACGGTGGAAGGCATGGAGCACGTGCTGAACATCGGGAGTATCGAAGACGCGCCTAGCCGTTCTCGCTCTGTCAATAACCATAATACATTTACAAACAAAACAAAAAAGCAAGGATACTCTAATTAGGATGAAGTAAATTAGGTAAAGTCATCCCAGGTTGAACATTGCTCAGCAATATAAACAAATGAATTAAGATACTGGTAAATTTAGTCGTCATTAAGTATGCGCCAATGAAACTGAGGAAGCGAGAGCGCGCGGGGAACACAGAGCTCTGGTTGGAATGATTAGAGGATGATAACTAGAGCGAAGGAACACTGAAGCCAGCCGCCTTTGTCTTCACTGCACTCATCGAACGCGGTCGAATGCGTAAGCCATACGCTGGACATCGGCGCCCCGCGTTCTAGCGCGTTCGTCGAGTGCAGTGGAGGCAAAGGCTGCTAGCTTTAGGTCTACCCACTAATCGGTCCAATCAGAACTCTGCGTTCTGACGGCCCCGCACGCTCTCGCCTCCTCCTCTCCCTCAGGTTTCACGGCGCATACGTAACTGGGAAATAACTGCTTTGATTGCTCTGTTCTCAAAAGACGGTAAAAAAACAAAAAAAGATTGAGTAGATTTTTTGGGGATAATATCAATTTAATAATCCCCCTCTTATATATTTTTTGGTGTACTCGCACATTAAAAATATTAGCGGCATCAATGTAACTCTCATAAGTCTCTCGTAATTTAATCTCCAACCATCCTAACACAAAAGCAGAAAAAGTGGAAATAAATAAAGAGAAACCTTCATACAAAACAATATACTTGAACAACAAAAATGTAATGGCTCTGTCCCTTTATCAAAAGGAAACGCTGCCATCAAAAACATAAATAAAGTTGGAGGTAATTAGTTGAAAAAAATATAGGTCGTCACCCGGTGGAATGTGATGAAAGATTAATTTGACTTGTTCTCATTGTTTCTCCGTTTACTAAAAAGCTAACCTTAATTCATCAAACAATGTTTTTACGTAAGAAAGACGAGTTTCGACTTTTTTTTCATAAAAGGAATCAATATTTGGTAGTACTGTACTTATGGTTTTACAGAAGTGCGAACTTCCAGCAAAGAACCATTTTTCCTCAAATAGGGATGTGTCAAGGAATTCACCGTTTTCTTTTGTGTGTGTGTTTTTATTTTCTTTGTCCAATTTTATTTTCCTTGGCGAGAGTTGACGGCCCATGTATATTGACTCCTAGCTCTGATTATGAGTGAGAGGTGAAGATAAGTCAACCTACTTTGATAAAGACGTAAGCGTGTTGGTGATCTAATTGGCTTAAACGAAAGAAACACAGGACGAACACGACATGCTTTCGTGTCGCTGGTGTCCTCCACGGTATTAGCAGCTCTGTTTCCGTCACTAATGTCTCTCGATGTTATGAACGCCTCGCTCGGGGTCGTCCGAGCTTTGCGCATGTTTGCCCTTTCGTTCCGCGTTCTGTCAACGCTTCGACGCGAGCAGGGATTGCGGCTTGACAGTGAACAGTCGCCCTGGGAAGGTTACTCATTTTTTTGGGGGGGCGTCCGCAGCTTATATAAGCGACAGTTTTTCCCGGCAAGAGAGCAGCGACACCCCGGACGGGCCGGGATTCTGCTGGTCGTCCCATCCGTCGTTCATGTCTTCTGAGTATTTTTAATCTTTGATCTCTGAGGGCCGAGGCCCTTGTTTTGCCGTTTCGGCGTGTGGCCTGTGTACCGTGTTTGCCCTTTGCGGCGTGTTTTTCTGGTGGCGTTTCGTTTCTTCTTTTTGGGAGTGTGTGTGCGTGCGTGAGTGATCTTTGGCGTCGGCCCGCCGAGCAACCAGTCGATGACTTCGGACTGGGCCAAGTCGGCGTCACCCTGTGCGCCCCAAAGGCTTCGGACAGCTTCGGACTCCAAGAAGATGGCCTCGGACAGATAAACTTTCGGGACGTTTTTGCGCCGGCGAACGCTTGCTTCCGGCCGTATTTGTGTTGAGCGGTATAGCGAGCGATTTATAGTAACTTGTATTGTGTTCACGGATTGTTGCTAACCGCGTATTAGCCGGCTTTGGGTTAGATACACTTCGATTTGGGTTTGTTTGTTATTTGCGGGGGCGCTGCCCAAATATTCGTTCAAGTTTTGTCTTTTGAGTCGATCGCTTTTTAGCGTTCTGTCTGTCTAGTGGGTTTGAGTAGCCGTGCGCGGCTTTCTGCCGCCTTAGTAAATTTCCTGTGGCAGCATCTGCGTCAAGAGGTAACGAGCGATTCAAAGTAGCTGGTGCTGGTTTTGACGGATTGTTATTAATGACCGAGTAGCACTAGAGCGACCAGCAGAAACAGCCGATACGGACAAGCCTCAAACAAGTGCAGTATGCATGCGATGGTAGGCGTTTGGCAGGATTGCAGTCTCTCCATGCTCGTGAAGTAAGTTCGAGTAATTTCAAGCCTGTCAAAGATACCCTTGCGTGCATGATGCTCGTGTTCGAGGCTTGTCGGTGTCGGCTGCTTCTGTTTGTCGCTCTAGTGGGACCCGGGCACAACTGCGTGTCAGTCGGTTGCGGGTTAGATGCCCTTCTATTTGGGCTTGGTTGTTTTTCTTCCTTGCCGCGCTACTCGAAGGTTCGTTTGAGATTTTGTTTTTTGAGTCGATCGCTTTTTATCGTTCTGTCTGTCGAGTGACTTTTAGTCGCCGTGCGAGCTTTTCTATCGCCTCAATAAATTTCCTGTTGTTTTGTTTTTATCTTCTGCGTGTCATGGTTTTCTTCGCTTGGCTTCACACCGGGCGTGGACCTATCGCCTGCCACCGGTCTTAACTTAGCATTTCTTTCCTTTTGAGCAAATGTTTGTTATATAACGGAGTTGTTTTTTTTTATTAATTTGCCCCACTCCGTGACAGGATGGCTTTACACAATCGCACTGTTACTCACTAGAAATTAAAGCAGCCACCACTGTGTAGTTACGCGTTTATTAACAATGAGGTGGAATATTTTTATACTCTTATATCACTAAGACAGTTACAGCTTGCCCAAAGTTTGTAGCAGAGCTAAAATATTCATGCATTTAAAACGGTTTTTGAAAGGAATTGTTTTTTTTCCTGGCAATTTTTTATTGATTGCCCATGTACTCTAAATTATCTAGATATACACACAGGTTGACCTTCTATGTCGTATTTCAAAGAAAACCGGCCAAATAAGCCACTTTTATTCTTGTATCCTAACATCTGGTGCAAGTAATTGACTTCACAACGTTATGAGTACTATCAGCGATAGTCTCACGACACAGAAAACAATTGTAACGTGTCATATTTGGTTGCATATTCATCTCCAACTTCCGGGCACATCTCACAATCATCACCAATGAAAGCTTTTAGGTTTACTCTCCCAATTTTTGTCTAAGCTCACGGAGACTCGTACCAACAATGTACTACTAACTTCTAGCCGGCCATGACACGCGTTGCCAAATAATGTGCAATTAAGTTTAGACGGCAGAATAAATAAATGCATCATTTTTTAAAGAAATATATGGTTTCACTGTGTCTCTGATTTTGGGCTCGGTTTCTCAAGTACCCTAAACCTCTTAAACGCTCAAAATTAGTGCCCCGCACCCAAAGACAGAGGCCCCAACATTTCTCTAGAAGTAGAGCGTATCCTATACTTCACGTTTCCACTTTACGAATGTATTTAAGGTACATTTACAGTCCCGCCATGTATATGTTGCTGCAGTTGAGTGAAACCACGCAAGAACATATTTTCCCGTCTTGGAACCAGAGAACAGTGAAAACGACGGTAGAGGCTTAACTTTTGTTGTCCATTATTCTTTTCTTGTTATTGTGCAGCCAGCGCTCGTACATCAGGTGCGCGGGCCAGACGAACGCTAGGCGCAAGCCAGATTAAACCTATTTGGGTATCGTCTCCTGCCTATTCGCAACTTTCACGGCCTATAGGAGGCGCGCTAGTTCCTATCAAAATGGCTGTCATCTGGATGATCGTCGTAGAACAGCAGTTTAAGGTTGGGTCTGTGACGCGTAATTCTAATTTTGTAAAACAAAAACAATAGGGAGACTTACCTCGCACTTCTATGTCAGTAAGGTGTAAGCGAGCACTTTCATTCTGAAGGTGATCATCCAGGAGCTAGGAAGCGCGACTCTCACATCGAGGTACCACCATCGCTGAAAGTTGAGAATACATTAAATATTTCACATTGAGGACGAGGGCTGACGAGAACTTCAACCAGGAACGGACGCAACTGTTCAGAAATGGCAGCTACACAAGGCAAGCTCGAAGAATTTCAAGGAACAGGATGGTCGGCTTGGGCTGAGCGTCTGGATTTCTCCCAGGCGGACGCTATAACGGACCTCGGAAAAACATGAAAGACATTTACAAATCTCTGTAGTGCGAAATTAGAGCGCACCTCCTGAGGAGGAGGAGCGGAGGGTACAGAGGGGAGGGTATGCAACTTCGTACCCTCCGCTCCTCCTCCTTAACCCACTAAACTTAGCGGGTTAAGTTTCTCCGCAAAATTTAGGGGGAATTGACGTCACGTGACCTAAACACCAATTCACTTTCCCCGCTAAACTTAACGTAAAAAATAACGTCACATGACTTCGTGTCACGTCACCCATGAACATATTCAGTTTCTCCGCTAGACTTGGCGGGAAAATTGACGTCACGTGACCTCAACGCCAATTCAATTTCCCGCTGTATTTAGCAGGGCGGTTACGTCGACGGCGACGCCGCGAAACGTGGAAACGGGCCCCTAAGAGCTGCGCTCGAAAAGAGAGCTCTGTTGCTGACTCTCTGCGGCGCGGAAACCTACGAGACCGTACAAGCTCTAACGGCCCCGAGGAAGCCAGGAGAAGTCAACTTCGATAGCATTATGTCCATGCTCCAAGAACACTACGACCCAGGGCCTTCGTAACTATTCACCAGGAGCCATTTTGAACGTCCCGATCACGAGCCAGGTGAGTTAATCGCTACCTACGTTGCCGCGTTAAAAAAAGTAGCCGCCAAGTGCAATTTTGGCATGCTGATGCCTCTTCCTGCTGCCGCAACAACCTCCGGAGCACCGACGGCCACCAGCTTACTGACATTGAACCCAACTATGTTACCGATGGACGTGATGCTCAGAGACCGTTTAGTGTGCAGGCTGCAGGATGAGCGTCTGCAGCAAGGGCTTTTCGCACAGAGAAAACGATCACGTTCAAGAAAGCCCGTTACATGACAATAAGACTTGAGAGTGCGGTTCACCAGAAGCAGGAACTTAAAGCCTCCAGGAGAGATCTACATAAGGTCATACATGCACAATCTACAAGACGCGTCTCAGATGCAGAACAACTGTAAGCAGAGCTGCGATGTTATCGTTGCCTGGAGGGCACGAACACGCCTCTTGTTAATAATAAAAAAGAAGTATCGTGATGTTTCTGCAGAAAAATAGGACAGATTGAAAAGGGCCGGCCGGAACAAAGCAAGAATGGAGGCACGACGCTCAGCCCATCACATAAGATACGACGAAGAAGGGAATTTCCTCGAGTCGCAAGCCAGTGGTTTTGGTCAAGAATAACGGCTCAAAACGCAATTTTTGAACGCGCAAGGCGCAGAAAATATTGTACGCCAGTACTTGTAACTTTCAAGGTCGAAAGAAAGTCGTCGGACATCGAAGTCGATTCCTGAGCAGAATTCACGGTGATCAGCGAGGCTACGTAGCGGAAGACATGGCCGACCAGACCACCTCGCTTGCACGAATAAAAATGCCACCCGTCGGACATGAACGGGTGAAGGCTTTCGGGTTCTCGGCTCAGTGGAAGTGCAAGTAAAACACAAGTCCAAGGACTACGCGTTCTTCGTCTGATTGTAACAAGCGCGGCAGGGTGCAACACAATGCTACGAAATTGGTTTTCAATGCTGAAGATCCAAGTCAGCGGAATCTCTTCTTGTCTCGGCGCACAAGAAAGTTCAGAAGCTGCTTCATGCACGCGAAGTGGTTTTAAAATCCTACATTACGGCATAGAGTTATCCACTTGTTCAACTATATATAAAAGAAACAGCAACGCCAAGTTTCCTTAAGTCACGCCAAGTTCCTTTTGCTTTGCGCTCTGTCGCAGAATGCGAACCGATGGCACTGCACAAGTAAGTAATTTCTGAGCGAGTCTAACATTCAACATTGGCTGCACTCGTGGTTTTGGTTAGGAAAACAGATATTTCGGTGAGACTGTGCGAAGACTATCGCAGCACAGTAAACGCCGCAGCAAAACAAGCTGCTTATCAACTGCCGACTCCCACAGAAGCTTTGTCTCACCTTTGGGTGGCACGGTGTTCTCGACGCTTGATCTCGCTCAGTTTTACCAACAACTACGAGTGACAGACAACACGGCCGAAGTCCTAAGGATAAGCACCATCAAGGGTCGTAAAAGTGTAAAAAGACTCTTCGGAGTGGTGGGAGCTCCTGCAATCTTCCACAAAGTCATGGACACGAATTTAGCAGGTATCCCTGGAGTAACAGCATATCTCGACGACATTCTAATCACATGGGCAACTCCAGAAGAGCATGCCCATCGACTAGACAAGGGGCTTAAACGAATAGAAAATGCTAGACTGATATTAAAATTTCCAAAATGTCACTTAAGGCTGATTGAAGTCAAACTTTTGGGTCACCTCAGCAATTCAGGAACAATTCATTATACGCAAAACAACGTACAAGTGGTAATGCAATCCCCAGAGCCATGAAACAAGACAGATATGTTGTCATTCTTGAAACTGGTGGCTTTTTATAACAAGGTGTTGCGCGATAGAACAACTATCGCGAAGGAGCTCTATAACCTATTGGAGAGGAATGCACAGTGGCGATGGGAAGACAGACACCCTAATGCTTTCCGGAAGTTGAAGGACCGAGTTGCTCAACACACAGTGCTAGCCCACTGTGACGAAAGGGAACCATTACTGCATTGTTGTGATGCTTCACCTAATGGAGTGGGGGTGCTGTATTGGCACAGTTGGACTCCGACGGCCGATGAGGCTCCGATTGCATTTGCGTCTAGGAAACTGGGAGCCGCTGAGCGCAACTACTCTCAACTTGACCGAGATGGGCTGTATATTGTGTATGGTGTAACCATTTTCATCAGTACGTTGCTAGACGGAGCGTGATAATATGCACCGATCATCAGTCGTTGCTCGGTGTCATCGGAACTGACATGTCTGTCCCACAAATTCTCTCTCCGAGGTTGACCAGGTTGTGTGTTAAATTGGCACAATATAGCTACAAATTGAGGTACAGGCCAGGAAACCGCCATCAAGATGAAGATGCGCTCAGCCGACTTTCGCTGTCCACCGTGGAGAAATAGCCTGGTGTTTCAGGAGACATCCTGATGTTCGAGGCTATAACCCGTTCACCTTCATCTACAGAACAAGTAGTAAGAGATAACGCACGTTACGGCGTCCTTGGGAATGCAGATTGAGCAATCCAAAAAGCCGCACTTCACCGTTTTGAGACGCCTGAGTACTCGCCGTACAGGAGCAAAGCATCAGAACTTTCAACACACAGGGGATGTGTGAGTTGGGGAACACAAATCGTAATTCCTACACAATTGAGAACATAAACAATGGTTCTGATTCACTCGGGATATCGGAGGATTGTAGGAATGAAATCCTGTGCTAGGAGCTACGTCGGATGGCTTGGAATCGACACCAATATTGAGGTATTGGTTGTAGCACGCAGAACCTCTGAGATCGAAAGGAAAATGCCGGCGAAAGAACCTATTCTTATGTGGAATAGGTCAATTGAGCCATAGTACATTATTCACTTAGACTTCGCCGGTCCTGTTGATGGCCATATTTTTCTTGTTGTCGTAGACGCTTTTACGAAGTGGCTGGGAGTACGTCTGGTCCGCAACATGACATCTGTCACCATCATTCGGGGACTACAGGTCATTTTTGCGACATTTGGCCTACCGAGAGAAATAAGTCGGACACTGGCGCAGCACTGGGGACAGAGTAAATCAAGACATTTTATAAAAAATGTCTTGATTAAAATGGGATCATAGCTGCGACAAGTGCGCCATATCATCCTGCGATCAATGGTCAGACAGAGCGCATGGTACAGAAACTAAAACTCGCACTTTCGAGGAGAGGGAAGGAAGAACTGATGTGTGTTCTGGCAAGGATTTTATTCAAACACTACCCTACCGTTCACGTCGCAACAGGAAAAACGCCTGCCTGGATGCTTTATGGTAGGAATCTCCATCAGCACAAGAGCGTTTAAAAACTTACTTTTCAGGAGCCACTAAGGATGGCCAGTTTTACCATCCCAGATAAATTACACGTGAGACAGACTGTGTAGACAAGAAAGTTGCATAACAATTAAAGTTGGGTTAATGGCGTAGTAGAATAGAATGCCAGATGGGCCTGGGTTCATCGGTGATACAGACAGATCAAGGTTCGGTACGCCGGCATACCAACCATCTACGACAGTGACAGACAAAAAATAATATTCCAGGATTACCGAGAACCTCGTCTCCTCTGCGAGACATCCAGATCGACAACAACTCGATTTCACAACAGGCACCGTTTCCTAGGGACTGGAAATCTGACTCAACACACCACATTATACTAAGGATCCGGTGATAGGCCGTTTTCGGTTTTTCCGGAAGTGTCAGCTCCTCCGACGACAGACACTAACCCGGCTACGAGTATCCGAAGGAGCACCAGAATGCAGTGAACAGCGGAGCGCCACGGGAACTACAAATAGTTGTAGGGTGTGTTGTACTGACTGACCGATCGGCGCCATCTGCTGGTGGTCACCGGCGAGGCTGGTTTACCGAGGGCTCGTGAGTCAGTTACGCGGGCCAGACGAACGCTAGGCGAAGGCTAGATTAAACCTATTTGGGTATCGTCTACCACCTATACCTTCAACATTTAACATCCATTTTTGCTTACAAATCACTCAGATCAGCCACAGCTTGAAAACGCATTTTTGTTTGAAAACCGCGTGGACAATCTTGCCACCACACAAGTGAAAGGGCCAAATATTCAATCGTTTTCCAAACACCGCTGTAATTACACCAGCAACCGGCACCGGTAATCAAAACTACAAAAAAAAACTTGGACAAAACATTTGCAGGTATTAAAAACGCCAAGTTCGCTACCAAATAAAAAAAGAGCGCAAATATTTGTTGGGAAACCTACAAGTCAAGACAAAAACCGATGACGCCATAGAACAAATATTAGCGTGCTTAGAAGGCAATACAGGCCAAAAAAGATCGTCCGTTATTGCGTTCTTGTAAAAGAGGCGGAAGTCAAAAGGAGAGGAGGAAACAAGAGAGAGAGAGAGAGAGATAGTGAAATATAGAAAGAAACAAAGTAAGCGACGGATGGCGAGGGTGGTTAATGCGAATTTGATGGCGCCTTTAGGCGAACGATTACAACGGCGTAAGCCACCCGAAGGCCAAACAAAAAAAGTGAAAGAAAACATCAAGGCAAGCATAAATAAAATAAAAACCAAAAAACTTCAGGATGGTAAGGGGACCTGTTAGAAAAGGGAAAGCGGAATGACGGGCATTGCCTCGGGTCGTTCATCAAGTCGTATGGACCAACTGTCTCGGCGTGAGCTACGACGTACCGAGAGATGGCGGCGGCGATATTGGAAGATTTGAAAGCGACAAAAAAATGAAGACGAAAAAAATTGCACTATCTGGATTATGCTGACAAAGACCAGGAGCCGAAAATTTGTTGTAAATAAGCTCGGCACATGCTATTTGCGTGTGTGTAATTACTTCACGTCTGAAGTCACATGACCGCAACGCCACACGACGGTCACGGTTTAAAAAAGTATAAAGCACCGAAAACAAGAAGGATCATGGCGAAGACATCGTAAGGCGTCACGGTGTCACATGATATTATGACATCACGTGACGTCACAAAGTCAGCTTACCTCATGACGTCACGGGAGGCTATGGTGCAAAGTAACACCGTGACGCCATAGCGTCACGTTACGAAAGACTGTGAAGTCGCCGTGACGGTTCTGAGTGACTTTTTTTTCTGTCATAAAATTAGGCCGATGAAACACCTTCTGCATTAAAAGAAGAGAAGGAAAGAAATACTGTAAGTGTTCAGTCCCAAAACAGAAAAGAAAGAAATATTCACGTAGCGTGGGACGTGAACTTATACGATTCACAGCTATATAGTTACCACTATGGATGTCCCAAAACTCTTGTTGAACCTGATGTTCGGCGTCGAGCATCGAGGTCTGATTGGTTCGGTGAACCTTCTATCTTTTATCGAAATTTGACAAAGTTCGACTTTTGGAAAGAGTTGCCCGACTCCTACGGAGACAAATTCCGACTTTATGGGAAATACATTATATCTAGGGTGTGTATTTTCCGGTGTTTATTAAGGAGAAAAATTGGCAAATGTCTTTCGGTGTTTTTCATTTTTTTAACCACCGGTGTATTTAGGTTCGACGACTCGGGACTAGGATAAAGGAGGTAATTATCGGTGAAAACAAAAGTTTTGACGAACCTATACGGGGGAGGAGTTTCGAAGAAAATAGACGTCGCTAGGGCGGAAACATTCATCGACCGTTGTTTTCAGGTTTTTATCCGGGCAAAACATATTAAACCACCGGTGTTTTTTTAGCCCGATTTTGTATTTTTATTAATGGCGGATATTTATTGGTGATTTTCGGTGAAAGTGCACAGCCTAATTATAATTTTGGTTATTTTATGTTTCATAAAATGGTAATTAATGCTGAAACAATATAAAAGAAAATAAGTAGTTTTAATGTTTTTTTTGTTTTTAGTGTGAAACAATAAACGCAGTAAGTATCACACGTTTCCTCTGTGAGAGAGCACACGTTTTTTTTTGCTTTTTTTTTGCGTATACTCACAGAGTTTGAACTTATAACCGAATTTTAGAAAAGTTCGAAAAAGTCGAACTTGGTCATGCTCGAACCAACGCAGGTTCCCGATATCCCTGCTCACGACTTTTGAAAAGAAAGCGCTATGACCTACAATAATTACAACCTCAACAACATTGGCAGACTTCTGAAGAATAAAAAATAAAGAAGCGTAGTCTGAAAGGTTTAGGCTGAACACAAAGCTCGATAGGCGAATAAAACAAAATAAAGACTGGAAGTCATTGTTTCGCAGTTACAACGAGTCTTTCCAGCGGGATTGCTCTCGGGTCAGCGCTTGTGTCTCCACCTTTTTTTTTTTTTTTTTGAAAGAGCGACATGTAGGGCGAGCAGCATGGCTCCGCTGGAAAACCGCACGCACACACGTACACACAAACACTCGCGCGCACACACACACAGAGGTAAAAACAAAGTTTGTCAGAGTAGAGAATACAAGAGACGTAATGCCGAAAAAATGAGGGCAGTGAAGTAAGCTTCGCGCAAGCGAAATATTCGATATCGGTTTTGGCCACTTTTGACTCCAAAAGTGAAACAAGATGTAACATATTTAGGTAGATGAATGATCGGTAAGCGTCAGCTTGTGTGTGTGAGAAAGAGAGAAAGATAGTGAAACAATAAAAAAATAGAGTTGTTTCGAATATAAATAAAGTCGTGTTTGATCTCTTTCCATATTACCACAACCGGAAAACTACAGACGTGACGTTAAAAATAGCAATCGCCGTTTCAATGCGTACAACGTGCCACCCGCTTTTTTTTCCACTGCGAGAAAACAGGGAAACATACATCTATCCGGGTAGGTGGTGCATGATACGAGCTTTTAAACGCCGCAAGCTTCTCATAGCGACACGTGTGTGTGTGTGTGTGTGTGTGTGTGTGTGTGTGTGTGTGTGTGTGTGTGTGTGTGTGTGTGTGTGTGTGTGTGTGTGTGTGTGTGTGTCTGTGTGTGTGTGTGTGTTTGACGTCTGTTCTGTTCGACCTTGATGGATGTCGTAGCGATTAGTTTTTGTAAGATTGTACCGGAAGCGGTTGGGCTTTCGGAACATAAAGTGATGCAGGAACATGTATTTGACATTGTGCAAATAAAAAGTTATCGAGTTTTGAAGGGGAAAGTTGGGGCTAGGGCTAGATGCTTCTAATCTTGGACGTTTCCATCGTTTAGGGTATTTTTGTACTCACAAAAGTAAGTGAATCCTTGCAAAGTTACTTCGCTTAAAACTTTTTTTCGGCGTCGAGATTTAGCAAAAAGACTAAAAGTTTGCAATTCGACAAAAATGTTAGCCCACTGTGCGATTAGCTTGTAGCAAATTGTTTGAATTTGCAATTCACCATCAGGAAAACAGAAAAAAAGTTCTTTTTAGGATTTGGTTTGACATCATTCGAATACTAAACAAATGCTTTGTATGAGATGCGGAGTCGGGCAGCGTAAAATATTTTTTGCATAACTACACACAGTAGTCAACCTGTTTCGTAATACTTCATGTCCAATAAAGCGTACGATAACCAGAAAAAATACATGAAGAGCCCTTGGTGGATTCTTAGGCAGTGCGTTAGCATGACCCCTGGCAAACACCACACACGTCCCCCTTTGGGAAATGCTAATGCTGACCCTTCACTTTCATGTTTTGGCTTATCTTTTGGCTTTATTTTTTGTTTCCTCTATTTTCGGCTGCCTCCTTCATGTCTCGTTACAGGGTCAATGTCAGTGTTTCCCAAAGGGGGACATGTGTGGCGTTTCCTAAGGGTCATGCTAACGCATTCCCTAAAAATCCACCAATGGATCTTTCTGTATTTTTTTTTCACCCCGTTTTGTACTTTGCCTGTCAGAGTGAATCAACGCCCTGGGATACGGTCGTCCATATCACCCGTGGAACGAACCACATCCATAGTACTCGTGGAAGGTTCCGAATCCAAATCGCTCGTGGAGGGAACTGCATCCATCGTTTTAACTACACATACATCACAGCCCACGCACCGCTGCTGCGGAAACCCAGAGCGAAGAACACCCGGCGACGGCAGAACGGCAACTGAGCACGCCCGCATTCCACCGCGCCGCGGCGCCTCCTCCTCTCTGGCTCCGCGCCAGCTGTGCGACGCTCCTTTGACGAAAACGATAACGCTCGTTTTGACGTAAACACGGCGGTGTCTGTCAGTTTGTCAGCACCGGAGAGAGGGAGAGGGAGAAGGTGACGCGTGCTGACGTCAGCACTTCGAACCAATGGGAGCGTGTCACGCGTAACACTCTCCCCTTCTTCTCCCTCTCACCCTGGCGCTGACAAACTGACAGACACCGCCGGGCTCTCGTCAAAAGGAGCGTTATAATGCTAACGCATTAAAAATGTATTTATGTCCCGTTCGTGTCACTAGTAAACGCAGCCTCTTGCAAGAAAGCGAGGAAGTGTGCAGTATTCTAGAAGAGACTAATGCCGACATTGTTTTACTGATCGAAACCTGGCTGAAGCCATTTATTCGAGGTGACGAGGTTTTTCCCGATAATCCTAAAGTTAGCGTCTACCGCTGGGACAGGCCATTGCAACTTGGTGGTAGTGGTTTTATCGTCACTCTTTCGGTATTCAGTTACGATTGAGTCTGGAGCATGTGTTTGTCCTTGTTTGGCTAAAACTAAAATTGCAATTTAGCCACTTGCTAGAGACCCCTACAGTGATGCTAAGTTTACTAGTGAATTTTAGTAAGCCCTCTTAGAGATCACCAACCGTTTTGCACACGCGAACCTCTTGTAATTTAAAGACTTCATCTTTCCAAATGTATGCTAGTTCAGTCTGACAGCCAGCGCATCACGCGATTCCAGTGAGTTTTGAGAGTTATGCCTGCCATTCATCCTAACCCAGGTAGTTCAAAGCCCAACCCGTGGTGGCAATATCCTGAACCTTGTACTTACGTCCTCCTCTGATCTTGTTCAGTCTGTTACCTACACTGATTCAGCAACCATAAACGTTTGCACATCTTGCTGTCTGTGCCTGTGTTTGTTAAAAAGACCACTGAAAAGTAATACGTAACATTAATAAGGTTGATTTTCTGTCAATAAGCAGTCATTTGGTCACGTTATTTCGGTCCTATCAATTTAATTTTAGTTTATTAGATATAGAGGATAACTGGAATCACCTTATTGAACTATTTGTACTTACTGTGACGATTTAAAGCGGTGGTTGTCAGCCCTGGTATACTAAAGCACTTAAGTCACTCTAGAAAACAAGAATGACAAACTTTTCCAGTGCTTGAGAGAAGTATTATGCTCGTCTTAAAGAATATACGTATCTTATCAAATAAAAAAATAATCAGGACCTACCAGTTATACTTCAGAACGATTAAAAAAGCTTTGGAATTTAATCTCGTCAAAAGATGGTAACCATGTTGTACAATAAATGGATGCGAGTGGCATCCCAGTTGAGGAGGAACTGTGTTCAGAGGTAATCAATAATTGCTTTGCTTCTATCTTCCCAAGCGAAATTTCTTTAAAGAGGCGTGAGCTACCAGCTGTTTGCTACGGGCATGTGGCCCCTTTCAATATTCCATCTTCTGGTATTGCCACACTTATCGAAGGACTGAAACTCTTTTCGTCCTTAGTGCCAAGTAACTTATCATTCAAGATCCTGAAAATTATAAAACCTGTATCAAGTAACATCTTGCAACTAAGATTTAATCAATCACTATCCGAATGTTTCCTTTCTTCTCATTGAATAAGGTAAAATAGTTCCGGTTAACAAATGTGGTAATCGCTTTTCGCGCTCTAACTATCGTCTCGTTTCGCCAACCTCAGTTCCATCCAAACTTATCGAGCATATAATTTACTCTCATGTAATGACACAGTTGGATTACAATCAATTCTTTTTATCAACACTAGCATGATTTTTGCTGAGGTTATTGCTGCGAGACTGAATTTACACATGACGTTTATCGTAACCTTCAATATCGTAATAAAACAGATGCATTAATTTTTTTTATATTCTTCCAAGGCTTCTGACCGCGTTCCTCACCTTTGCTTAATTTTATAACTTCCTCGTATTTACCTAGAACATCATGTTTTAGCGTGGATACGCATTTTTGTTTTGCTAGTGAGTACAGTAAACGGCATTAAAAGGTCATAAATATAATTTAATTAACGTCACATCCGGTGTGCCTCAGGGCACAGTCCTTAGTGCTCTTCTCTTTCTAATAATTAATAATGTCATTGCAAACTCACTTTCTTCGAACATATTTATTTTTGCAAATGTCTGTGTAATGTATCGCGAAATCACTACACCAAATGACCAAGCTCTCCTTCAAAATACCTCATTTACGTTTCTCAATGGTGTAGCAACTGGATGATGTCCCTAATTAACTCAAAATGCAAACTAATCTGATTATCGGAGAGAAATTCCATTCATCCTTGCAGTCCCCGATTCAGCTTGGCTCTAAAAAACAAGATCCCCGAAAAATACGATAAATTATAAAATTCCGGTTTCATCCTAACTCTCGATGTGACATGGATTAACGACATTAACACCATTTCCTCACACGCTGCAAAAAACCTTTGGCTACATCTGACGCTGCCCGAGTTCCACCGTTGAAAAACTTAGAAAACTAGCTTACAAAAACTTTATTCCACCAACGTCAGAATGGCCTGCTGCAGTCTGGAAACCCCACCAAAATTGCCTAATTACTCAGATTGAAGCATTTCAAAACCGAGCAGCCCGCTACGTTTTAGTTAACTATTATTATGCAACTAATCTGACTGCAATAAAAACAAACTACATTTGTCCACTCTTGAAGAACGTCGCAAGGTAGCACATCTTTGTTTACTCCTGAAACTTTATCATTTTCATCCTATTGTTATTAGTTTATTCCTGCATATCCCTATTCGGACGTCCCGTCGCCTTAACAACTCCTGCAATTTTCATCGCACATACAGCTCGACTAACTCATTTTAGCAAACCATTCCTGCCACTCAAGATTGTGGACTGGAACAGTCTCCCAGAATTGAACATTTCAATGATTGACCATGTAAATTTTAAGAACTAAGTGTTTTTTTTTACTTTGTATAATTAGACTAAGAATGATCTTATGATCATTATTTCTGACTTTTATTTTTATCATGAATATGCGTTCTATTTGTTGGCATTTGTTTGATTGAATTTTAGTACTTATGCGGAGCGCAAGTTCGTCTGCTACTTTTCGCAGTGGTTGTGGTGACGTCAGAACGACGAGCTCTGATTGGCTCTGATCGAAGAATAGTGGGTAGGCCTCACGGTAGCTTGCTTTGAGGTCTACCCACTATCCTCCAACCAGAGCCAATCAGAGCTCGGAGTTCTGACGTTGCCGCAACCCCTGCAAAAGAAGCAGACGAACTTGCGTTCCGCATTGTATTGCCCCCTCCCAATGTAATTCCCCATTAATAAGTCAATTAACAATCAAATTAAATTAAACTAAATTAAATTAAATAATTCATTGAGTTCTGGTCCGGATTGAGATGTTTCGGCATTTACGTTAACTACAGTCACTAAAAGTTTAAGAAGCCCGGGCTGTAGCGAGTTCTGGGTATCTATTTGTCGCTGCGCAGTCAATGAGATTGAGGCGTCTGTCGCTGTAAGAGTAAAACGCTTGAACATAAAAAGCCACAGCCTGCATTTGATAAGCCGTCGGTTACTATAGTCTATAATATGGAGTCATTGGTGGTTCTCGAAACTCAAGGAAATATTTCGAAAGAAACTTATGTCTGAATGTTTCGTGAATACACCCTAGCTTTGTTAATGATCTCACACCCTTCTCATATGCAAAGCAACAAAAGCCTACGATAGCATATTTGTTTACGAACACAAGCTATCAGTAAACGTCCCAAGGGTGGTGTAGCGAAATGAGTGATTGGCGGAAACAGACATGGAGTCACTCATATTGTACACAGCAGGACAGGGGCTTCCAAATGATAACGTCGCCAATCATACAGAAGAAAACAAAAATCGAAATATATTTAAGAACAATGTAACGTACTCCGTTGCTATCTTTTGTGCAGATGAGTGGTGATGTATTTCACGTTTGTAGCGAATGTTAGAAACAAAATGTATAAAGGAATATTTGGATAGGCGGGGATTCTTTCTATCACTATAAAACTTGACAAAAAAACAGAAAAAGAAAACAGGGGCGAACGCTTTTGCAAGGTGTGTTATTTATTTCGCCCTCTATAACACCAGACTTGACGCCAAAGGAAACGAAGTCACCCAGAGAAAAAATACAGTCTCTACAACCGTCTGTAAAGAAAGAAAGCTTGTTACAAGTGCCTCTGTTTTGTTTCTTTTAAAGGCCGACGAGCAATCAGAAAGGAGGAAACTGTCTCTTAATTCCCCTTTCCATTCGAGAAAGATGGAGACCCTTCTCCTCTCTGCAGGAGAAGCTCGAAGACCAGCTCCTGTGAGGAGAGGCGAAGAAATGAATGTCATTTAATGCAGAGAAAGAAACTGGGAACTGGTTTCGTGCCCTGCAGAAGACGGTTCCGTAAGTCGGTCTTTAAAGAGGTGTGTCTACTTCACTCGATGAAGTCGAGATCCTCGTATCTTCAAAGAAAGGCAAAATAAGAACGTTTCTATGGGGAACAAGTTGTCTCCCTCAAAAAAATGGCCGCGTTTCTCACCGAAGTTGGGCACACGAAGCGTCAACAAACTTTGTTGCAACCTTCACTCAACACTTTAATCTCGTTTCGTTGCACACGAGCTCCTCGATCGGAAGGAAACGAGCTCGATGTAAAGAAGTGGGATTGATACAAATATACCAAAATACAAAAAAAAGTCGATTGATTTACAGAAGCTCCAAGAAATCGGTGGGTCGGGATCAAATACGCGTTCTGTGGCCAGGTAGTTGGTGGCGAAGAAAAGAACAAAACATTGCGGGTTTCTTTTTGCCATGTCCTGGAAACAAACTGTGGAGACTTTGCTGCGCACTCTGTCGCACACGGACTACACACGATCAGACTGCACACAGATGTTCTCTACCACCATTCAACATTTAATTTGCGTGTGACATGGATTGTATTTATTATGAGGTCACGTTACGCTACGTGACTTCGAGTAAAGTTATATTTCTCCGCAAAATTTAGTGGACTCCAAAACATTTATTAGAAACATTTATAGATGTTGCGCTATCAATGTGGACCAGACGACAAACGTTTCTTACTTCGTCGTTACCTAATGGTAGGAGATTAAAAAAACAAAAAACAATGATGGTCGACGGAGCCCCTTAATGCATGGAGGTGGATGACGTCGGCTAACGCGAGCGGGCTCCCATTTTCTTATTGCAAATGTTTTTTGAAAATCGTTAATGATTTTATAATTGGGTAATGGTAAGCTCTGAAACTTTGGAGTCTGGTCCGCACCTGTCACGCTGCACTGGGGAGAAGATGGAGGCCTTGGCGATCTGTAGTTTATTTTGCGGCAACGAAAATCTGCCGGAAACGTTTTTCCAGACACCCAGTACACGTTGTTTTCTTTATATTGACCGTGATCTCTTACACTAACCAGACACGAGTGGGTGAAACATGTCCCTCAATGGGAGCGATCACTTTCTTTCCTGGCGGCATTGGGTGAGGCTAACCAGATATAAAAATAAGTCATCGCAGCAAGCTCAGACACGAAGACCTCCAGACCACATGCCCTCATTGAGGATGAAGGTAGCGCCCTCTTATTTATGGTGGCAGCGAGAAATCCTTTGTTTAAGCCGGGCTAGACGTCATGTGCACGACAAATGCATCCTCGGAAAACTTCGTGTTTGCTCTTGACCGTCATTTCCTAAACTCAGAGTTTATTTACCGGCGCCTGTTTACGCCGGCTCTACTTCTATCTCTATATCTCTCTATTCTTCTCCCTATACCCAGGCCGCTAAATCAACACAAAACAAACAAACACAAGTATATAAAATAAAATTGTCGAAGCATTGGTGTGTTACCGGCGCGCGAACCGTTACCAAGGAGACTGGTTTCTATTTTCTTTCGGGCTTACGGTAGGGATTCCGACTCTCTAATCCCAAATATATAACCGGGAACATCTTAGACCCGAGAAGAGGACAAACAGAGAGCTTCTAGAAGGGTAAGCAGTTAAAGTTTTCATACAAAGGCAGAAAACAAAAACTCTACAAAGGAATAAGTACGCAGCAGTGTGCTTCCTTATGATTCTGTTCCAATATTTTGCTTCGTATTGTATATCTGTGTATTGCAACACGAATGTGTATTCTGGGGCTAAGGAGAGTGCGAGGCAATGACTGTATGTAGAATTTTCAGTTTTTCAGTTTTTTTTTTGTTATTTGCAAGAGAAGGTTTGATGCCATTAAATCGCTACAACTGTTGGGCAATTTACATAATGCGAGAAATAGTGGAGCGTCATATATTTCCCAATCGGTTCTCGAGGAACCCCATTAAATATTTGAAAACTTACCGAGAACACGAACGGCGAGGGTGTTATTGCTAAGAGCAAAAATAAATAAAAAAATATCCTAGTTTTTACGCTTAAGTTGCGCGATGAATATCAGCTATGCCAGGGATGTTCTTCGAATTCAAACAAGCTCGGAATCTTATCAAGGTATTCCCAACGCCAACTTATAAATTTTAGTTATGCGGTAATCCTCAAAGGGAAGTGGAGATGTCTGCGTATGATCATTATCCATCTCGCGAAACATTCCTGCAGGCTTCAGATACCGCAGGAAATTTATATGCGTATCCGGAGGGCCGTGAAAACCAGCGTCTTTATTTCTAAAGCGATGGCGTGCTCTGCAAGCTGGCTTTCCCCAATGCGCTTGCGCGTTGGGGGAAAGCCAGCTTGCAAGCAAAACGGCGCTCTTGGCAGTTCGATATATCGGTAGCGGCTGCTATTTTTGTTCGATGTAACCGTAGTTTTTGCTATATATTATCACTGTAACATTACTGTGTACAAAAATTGTTCGATATTTAAGGAGCTCGTGTCGCAGAAAAGCCGGCGTCGGTGGGACGAGAAAATCCAGGATTGGTCGATGGGGGCATGACGTCACAGCTACATGACCTTGAGCGGGAATTTCAAACAACACACAACGCTCACGAGAAACGTGACGTCACGCATGGAATGAAAGTGATTAAAACATGACATGTAATGCGAATTAAAGGTCGCCGCATGTCTCATATGATTTCACTTTATAAAGTAATTCACTTGCCTTAAGAAAACAAATATAAGAAATTTGGGCGGAGCGGGACTCGAACCCACGACCCTCCGGTTGCGAGCCAAACACGCTGCCGAATAGGCCATGCTGACACTTTCTTTTTCTTTATTGCGTGAGAAGTGAAAACAAGGTTACTCACTTTGCAGGGCTCTCAGTCGCTTGATAAAACAGCCACCATGTATTTTGGGGCCGATAACTAAAATCCTCGAATTTGAAGGAGAGGTTCAAAAATACTACACCATTCGGGTACATTTTCAGCCGCTTGATACACACTTTGAACTTGTTGAGCAAGTATACGAAAATTCCCATGCACTTTTTTGCATCTAACTCGGCATGATGGACAGACATTCGCGTTTTCGAAAAGCTGAATAACTCAAGCAACATAAACATGTCGTAAGGGACCTCATCACTTGATTCCACAGTCAAAAACCGTATCGCACGTGGGCTAATAAAAAGTTGCTTGTTCAACATACGCTGTAGAACGTCCCAGAAAAATATCGCATCTCAGCAACAAAAGAATACATGCTCTACGTTGTCTGGCTTTTTGTACAGTAAGCAATCCACTCCCCATGGTACGAATATGCCCTTTTCTTTGAGCCACACTTTGACGAGAAGAGTGGCGCTGCGCAATTTGAAAAAGAAAAGACTTTGCAGCTGCGGGCACGCTCACCTTCTTTACGCGCACAAGGACGTTTTCACTATTACCATTCTGGTACACGCTTCTATAGAGTGGTGGCGGAAAGAGACAGTCAACAAGATCCCGCGTGAGTGCTTTCCTACTAACACCTGAAAGGTACTCGCGTGAAAATCGTGCGATTAGAAAACGCACGGAGTCTACGACCTCTCTCAGAAAACCTACAACTTTCGTTTCGCCACGACTTTATGAGGTTACTAAGAACAAAAGGCTATGATGCGCCAGTATTGTTTGAACAAGACAGCGTATAAGCGGATGCTCCTGATCTCGCAAGAACATAAAACGTGATACAAGTTGCCTCACATAGAGGTTGCGAGAGCCCAGGCCCAGCTTCAGAAACATGACGAAACCGATTATCTCGATGCATAGGCTCCCAGCCTGAACACCAAATAAAGGTTGCAAATACGCGGTGAAATGTTTAAATACTCATGCGATCGCAATGAAGTACTTGTAACACATACCACAGCTTTGCCGTGAGAAAAACATTACACACTGTTGCTCGGACGAAGATGGACAGATCGCGGTGCTTCCATTTCGGAGCACGCCTGCCCTGGCCACGCAGACACGCTTACACGGCTTGCAGACGAGTGGGGGTTTATAAGTTCAGCTATCGCGTTCCACACAAGCGTCCTTCTGTATTTTTGTTGCTCCGATTATAAAGACATTTTGCTGCACGTACTGTTAAGTAGCGCGTGAACTCATGAAATATAACGCAAAGTGACATCTGATGCCTACTTTATGCTATCAAATTCTACGAGGGTAATAAAACGTTATCCGCCCTTAGGCTGAAGAATCTTTTAATCGTCTTTCATAAAAGACAAGTCTGTCGTGAATTATTGCATAAGCAGAGCCCTCGTTTATTTCAAAATAATATTGCCACCTTATTCACTGTCGCATGTCCCTCTAACAAATCAGTTCACGTGCAAACTCAATGTTGTCATCAGTCGTGAACATGAACGGGCGTTCGGCTCCTTTTTTTGTGGCTATCACCGTGCGTGGTTCCTGAACGTGTGTCCATTTAAACGCACTCTTGCGACAACACGCTTTCTTCGCATTGTGTACAAGGTCTTCGCTAAATAACGGCACCCGACCCACCCTCGTACCACAGTAGTCACAGCTGAACAAACTTAACACATTAAACCTGCATATCAGTGACTGGACAGAAAGCGACCTTGTACTAAAAGCGCTGATAACACAGTGCGGTCAACAAAAATTTTAAGATAAGTGGAATGCGAATAAATGTTTAATAATTCTTTTAGGATCGGAAACAAAGGCGCGGAGCTTTTTTATCGCTAAATCACAACAAAAAATGCTTTGAGTAACGCAGCTGAAAGTAGCATTTCGCTGTCCGGGAACAAACATTCCAGACCGATTGCCTTCTCCTTCGAACTTGTCGCAGTGTTCACGATACCTATTTGAGCTTTTTCCATGGTCAAAAAAAGATAATAACGTGTAGAATGGTAGGTGTCTGGTATTTCGCCTCTTACATTTAGCGTTTGATTAATATGTGCTTATGAATAATTCAGGTGTAATAAAGATACGAACAAGGAGGTTATGAGAACCACCAGTTTGCGTTTCCTAAAACAAGGCAAGCCACGTGATTAAGAAAAAAAGCCTCACAGATGATGGCATGATTAAACAATTAATAAGTCACTTATATGAGTGTTTAAGAAAATGGAAATGG
>JAZHYW010002849.1:0-24458 GCA_037355805.1 Ixodes ricinus
TTTACTGCCGCTTCCCCTTGTCCGTCTTTTCAGCTGCAAGGGAAGAAACGGCGGGCATCGTGTTGATAATCGGAGGTGCCGCCAGTGCGTAGCCATAGCAGGCCCGTTGTGCCCTTTGTATCCGAGGGCGGCTCCTCACACTCCGAAACGCGATGCCTAATCGACGGGCGGCATCAGCTGACGTGGACTTCTCAATGCGTCAGGCGACGTGGACTTCTCCATAAATATATCTTACTTCTCCATGAGAAGTAAGATATATTTATGGAAAAGTGGAATATTTTTGCCTAAAAACCACACGGTATTTGGATTGCTATGTAATAAGCATCATGAATATTGGCTTGAAGCAATTTAAAAAAAAAGGAATATGTAAGAATTTTAGCATTTTTGATAGTTTTGTTACAAACTATCTCGTTGCTGCAGGTGACTGTAAAAATTCTTATTGACAGCCCTGTAGGTATACTGCACAAAAAAAAAAAGGTTTCAGGCCGTACAACTAAATATCATGCAGAAAAACAACTAAATTTGTGCAAAATTGCGTTTTGCCGTTTCAAGAGCCGTCAATTCTGCCTTGAGGTGGCCCAAAGAAAAATACGAAACATGGTGACTTTTACAGAAGAGTTTATTGCCTTTTGTTCTTGAAAGTTTAAATAAAATAATTTTGTTCTAAAGAGGAAAAAAAACATTTTGAAGTTGAGCTCTCGCGCCGCAACCTGGCGTCGTTTCTTGCGCCTCTTCTCTGCACAGCACGCCACCGTCGAGCCTGGCAAAGCGTGCGACGGTGTCACGGTTTGCGCACGCAGGTAGACAGCAGGACTTCGAGTTGTCGGGTACATCTTGGTGGGAAGAAGCTTTTTTCCACTCTTGTTGCTTTATGGATTTTCCTATTTCGACTGTTTTGCGCGGCGGTGTCCTCCTGTGGTCTTCCACTGTCTTGATATCAGCAGATGCTTAGCGCTGCCGGGTCAGAGCATCCACTAGTAAGCTTGCTGTTTCTTACGTACACATCGCAATCACTCTCTATTGTCAACGTCAGGACACTATTTAAACAGCAACACAAAAGCCCAGTGAACGGGCAATCTCAAACGACGAGGCGATGTGGTGTTAACGAATGCGCGCCGTTGGAGGCTCACGCCTCGTTTGTGTTTAAATCGGCTTTGAAACGGCAAATTCTTGCGTCGCTGAATAGTTCCGCTTTTAACCGCAGTATGCGTGACGGCTAGATTTCGCGGCGATATTGTCGCGTTTCCCTTTTAGGAGAAGTCCACGTCAGCTGATGCCGCCCGTCGATTAGGCATCGCGTTTCGGAGTGTGAGGAGCCGCCCTCGGATACAAAGGGCACAACGGGCCTGCTATGGCTACGCACTGGCGGCACCTCCGATTATCAACACGATGCCCGCCGTTTCTTCCCTTGCAGCTGAAAAGACGGACAAGGGGAAGCGGCAGTAAACTCCGTTCTTTCTTTGGACCTAATCGTGTCAGCTATCGTCGCCGGTGGCGTGCTGTGCGGCGAAGAGGCGTTAAGAAGCGACGCCGGGTTGTGGTGCGAGAGTTCAACTTCAAAAATTGTTTTCTCGCTTTAAACAAAAATTACTTTGATTAAACTTTCAGAATCAAAAGACAATCGATTGTTCTTCCAAACCCACCATATTTTGTATTTTTACTTGGACCACCTCAGGGTGAAATAAACGGCTGTTTATGCGTCAAAACGCACTTTTTGGCAACTTCAGGATTTTTTTTTACTGCGAGATATTTAATTGAGCGGTTTAAACATTTTTTATAGATTATATACCTGCAGGGCAGCCGGTAAAAAGTTCTATTAAGTCCCCGGAGCAATTAGATATTTTTTAATAAAATAACAAAAATGTTAAAATTTCAAAAAAAATTGTGTTTTAAAAAAATATTTAAATTAAACAAAACTGCACAAGCCCAACCACATTGCAAGTCGAAAGCCGTGCAGATTTAAGAAAAAAATATTGTTGGGTGTTTCATAAAAAAGCTGATTTTTCATAAATTATAGAGTGATACCTAGTTTCACGCTATTTTTAAAAGTTAAAACCGCGCTCACGCCATCAAAAAATATTTTTCGTCAAAAATATTTTAGGGCATGGCTACAGACAATGCGGCAAAAGGCCATGAATTTTTTTTTAGAAATCGAAGGTGGTCGAGCGCAACGTCTGGGACGTTTGACATGGAATGACCCTACTGCCCTTCTCCCCTCCTCCCTTGGGACGGCAACCTGCTGCATGCCAGCACTGAGCGTGAGGTTGTCGTGCTTGATGGTCCACGTGCTCGGTATCTTCACGTTGGGAAGCTTTGCTTCGGAGCCACCAAGTCGACGAACACGCTCAGCTCTGGATGCGGATAGATTTGTTCGGAAATGCAGGCTCTCTAGTTTCCTACTGCTCGATCGTGGTGACGTGGGTTATGGGCCGCCTTTGAAATACGAGCTGAGTGGGGATGTCGAAAGCGTTGATCGTCTGCAAACGCCTCCGGCACTCGGCAACGCAGTGGATGCGAATTTGCCATGAATCGGCGCAGCAGCTAGGTGTCCGCCATTAAGTTGCAAACGCTCCCCAAGGCTTGAGTTGGCCACTCTCTTCAACCATAGGCTATCTGTACTTCGTCTTACTTTAAGTCCAGAAGCAGCCGATCCTTCGAGCTGATGAGACCAATCAGAGTGCGTCAAAAGGGCACCATCATGGTCCCAAGCAGCACAGAGTTGGACAATCATTGGCCAATGGCTGGCAATGGTCCTTGGCCAAGTGGCCAGACAGTGTCCAGAGACTGGCCGGTGACTGGCCTTTATCTGGCCATTGGCCGTGGCCACTGGCGTCAGCCATCGGCCAAACATTGGCTAATGAATGGCCAATACCAAAGACCATCGCCAGACATTGGCCATCGCTTGGCCAAAATCCGTGCTGCTTGGGGTGTTTGTCATGTTTATGTACTTGTTCCATCAACGCTGAACTAATCATAAACATAAAAAATCCCAGTGACCTGCGCTTTTGACGCCGCTTGATTGGTCCAGCTCTGTAGCGTCGGCTGCGTCTCGACTTAAAGGCCGACGACCAAACTGTGAGATTCTGCAGGGCAGAAGATCCTCCTCACCATGGGCAGAGAAGGAAACAGGCAATGGTGGACAGGGTAGAAGGGGGAGAGGAGGAAGGGGGAATGTAAAGCGCGAACTGGTCGTCGGTCTTTAAGCCGTAACCAAGTATAGCAGCTGCGGCTACAGCGTGGCTACCGCTGCACGGAAAGGTGAAACCCGATAAGGAATTAGTATACCAATTTGAATGCCAATGGAATTAGCACTATTAACACATTGCAATTAACACAGTCCCAGCAACAGCTGTCCGGTCAACTGGCAAGTGACAATAAAAACTGAACAGCTGGTAAAATCCCGCTCGTAACATTGTATATAATGCTATGACCGCGGCATCTATATCAGAAAAAGCTGGGCTATGAAAACGTAACCGTGTCATACCTCAGCTTTCTTCTCCTAAATTCTGCCGCTGCCATCCGAGTCAGGTTTTGGCAGGCGTTAATTATATCGTTCTCGACAGCTCATTTGCTCTTCAATATTATGTTGCCATGTCGGTTTATGTTGATTGATTTGTGGTTTGACATCTTTGGAAGTGAATAATTTGGAACTCTGATATCTATGTTTTTGTATTTAATTCTTAAAATCACAGTTAACGACCAGAGACAGTCTCAAAGTACTCAGCTGTCTTATGGAGATTGTTTTTGGCTACGATCCTTTTTTTTTAAGTGTTATTTATGCCGAAAGTAGCGGTTTTTTTTTTTTGAGTCTCTAGAAATATTCCAAAGGGAACTTGCGAGTGCTGGGCTTGAAAGGAGTGTTTTTTTCGTTCCAGTGCGCTCCCTGCGGTTTGTTTGGACGCAGAAAGAATGGCCAAAGCTGAAGCGCATGAGATGATGCATGCTGTCATTTATTTATTTATTATTTATTTATTCTTTATTTTATTTACCTATTATTTACTACAATGCTTTCAAATAATTTCACCGGTGGGCACATAAGTGAGTTATCAAAAGGCGGGCAAAAAATGGAAACAATTAAGTGTGGGAAACCAAGTAAACAAATATTTATAAAATTAAACTTATGAAGAAGAATTCAAATAATGATATCAATAACTGCCCACCAAGAATTTCAGCAAGGTTATTCCGGTCAGTTACTGTTCGCGGGAAAAAAAAATAAAACTTGAAGCATTTATTATCCGAGCGGAACATGAGTTATTCTTAGGGTAAGACTGTCGCGGGGAAGTAGCGCAGCATGGTGAGAAAGGGATGAATTCAGACATAATGCCTGTTAATTAATTCGTACAAAATGATAATAGCCGTTAAATTATTCCTACGAAAATTTAGTAATTCGAGTATTCAAGCACGGATTTGCTTTGTTCATAGCCATGCGCTTTTCAGCGCGCCAATTCCTACTGTATTCGCCATTTATTTGTCAGAAAGATCCATTGACATTTAAATGCGATCCCTCTCATCCAATTCCCTGAGAACTCAATGTTTTTGCGCTGTCACGTAACATTATACTAACCCTACTTTTAACCGACGTCATTGGTCACAAAATTGATAACCGTCCATTCAAACTCATTTTTTTTTGTTTTATAACTGCGACTACGACAATTTACAAATGAACCCTGCGCAACTTTGGCGAGTTCACAGACAAAAAAAGCCGGCTGATTTACTTCCAGCGTGTGGTGTCTCGTCACGGCCCGGTGCTTTCCGAAAAAGATACGACAGTACATGAGAACGAAAAGCATATAGAATTTTTGTTCGGTGCTTCAAAGAACCAAGTTATTTCTATACTCCCCAGACCAGCACAAAAGTAATGTTTATGATAATTTGCGGTGTATCTTGCACTTCAGGCTTGCTACGTGTCAGGTTTAACTTAATTATATTTCTGAAAATGAATTAAAGGCTATGTGGGTTCATACGGGGGATACTAGTAAAACTCACGATGTGGGCAACAAATCAGAAAACACGGCCAGAGGGCATCCTCCCTAGAAATGTTTCGAGCGAATAATTCTTGTTTTAGAGCACATCGCCATATCACGTATAAAATAAATGTTTAAGTGTGTTATGAGGCTTTGGACGTTTATTTCAAGAGTACGCCGAGCAGTTAAATGGCACATACATGATCTGGCACCAGCCAACTTTGCAGCACACCAGCTATGCCTGTCACCGAGCCTGGAGTGGAAAACGGCTACGCTCCTCCTGCGGCTTCGCTGTAGGAGCGCTTTCACGCGTGCTTTCCTCTCAAAGATATCCGCCGTCGACAACCCTGCGTGCCTTAAATGTCCCGAAAATAAGGCTTTTGGCCGTATTCTCATGCACTGCCCCGAGTGCTCGGATGCTCGTCGAGATCTGCTGGTAAAGCTCACGAAGGTTGAAACTAGTTCAAGTTCGGATGTTTAACTGCGACATGTACTTCGTTTCCATCGACCTCACAACAGAGAAAACAAGTTTGTTTGTTTGCTTCTTCTTCTTTTTTTTTTTTTTTCAAGTTCCCGAATTGTTTTGCGACCTTCCACTGAATCCTTTGCGACCCCCTTTAGTCGTGACCCACAGTTCGGGAAACACTGCTCTACTGTTTTCTGATTTCATAAAGAAATTAATTCACAGGGTTTTAGGTTATTCCTAATACGACTTTAAGGCGAAAGCCCAAGCACCGATACATCAAAGACAGACACCCCTCTTAAAGGGCAACTCCGCTCAATTCCGAAAAATTTAGGCTTACATGTGATTCCATTTCACAAAGTACTACTCAACAGCTCTACGTCTTCGGATTCGCGAAATGTTGAATATTATTTGTGTAATCTTAATTTAAACATCAGCCGATACCGAAACCGAAACTTCGGTTGCGTCAGACAACATTGGTCCCGTGTCCTCAGAGTCATGGCCACGTCACGTCGAACCACGTGGTCTTGTGACGTTCGCAGGCACGAGGTACAGGACACGCGACGCGGGCAGGTCGCTTCGCATGGCGTGGACGGTGATGGCCCGGGGAGAGGGGGAAGGGGAGAACACGAAAAAGGAGAGGGGGAGCGGAGAAACCGGACTTGCGATAAACGCGCAGGGCAGCGCAAACTAGCGCATCCGCGTTACGGTGATCACGTGGACGCCGTAGAGCCAACACCGGGAGGAGAAACTCATGACGTCATCGTTCAATTTCGCTCCGAGAAGTAAAAACAACCAAAACGTGAGAATGACGTAGTCATGCCTTTGGCGTAGTGGTTCAACGTTGGCCGCTCCAACCCCGTCGCATTGACTGCGCTGACGATTGCGCCTCACGACGCACGCTAGAGTTGGCAGATTTCGGCGACTTGGCTCGTTTGAAAGTTTGCTGGCCAGTTTATTAAATATATAGACGGAATTAGATCGTAATATTTGACATGGGGTCTTCCTATATGATACTGAAGAGGGCTGCATAGTTTTCTAAATATCAAAAATGAAGCGGAGTTGCCCTTTAATGTGCTGAGTCATCCTTCTCAATGTGCTGAGTCATCATCTTAATTCGCTTAGGCTTTGTCATCCATTTAATTCACTTAGTCACCCACTGAATCCGCTTAAATTTTTCTTAATTGACTTTAATTCCTTTTAATTCACTTTGATAAGTCTTAATTCAAATTTCATTCCTCTTAATTCGCTTATACAGTCCTGCTTCATTCCCATTGATTACTCTTACTTCTCTTTAATTACTCTTAATTTATTATACTTCCTCTTAATTCACTTCAATTCCTCTTTATTCGCTTTGACATCCTTCTTAATTGCATTGCCTCCAATTCGCCTGAGTGGTCATGTAAAAGTTTTGGTACCTTTTGTGTCGCCGACTTATTTTCGCTCAAAGACTTCGAAGGCTGTTGCGAAAGGCCCCAAGAGACGACCTTCGCCCTTCGGTCCGGCCGCCAGAGGTGAACGCCCTAGAGCGTCGTCGCCAGGTGGCTTCGGGTGTGAGAGGCGCCTTGGGGTCGCCAATTATGTGGCCTCCAACGAGGGATTATCGAGTTGACTGAGGAAGCGTCAACACTGGACGTAATTACCATCTGGGCCCTCGTCGTCCCGACAGCCTTGGAGCACTCCTGGACAAAGGGAGGGGCTTTGCGTCCTCTGCCCAGCTTCGAGCGTTTATGGGATTAACCCCTAAACGGAAGCCAAGACGTTTATAATTAGGGATCTTTATGCCTCCATCAGGACTTCGATGCGCCATTGATCGCCAAGATTGACCGGCGACACAGTGACCAAGGACGTCTGGACCCTCAGTGTGCGTGACGCGAGTGGTGGTGTGTGAGGGAGAGGGAAGTTGCGTGCATGGATGTTACGAACATTGACCCCACTCTTTTGGTCGAGGCATTGACTGACGTCTGGACCCTCAGTGTGCGTGACGCGAGTGGTGGTGTGTGAGGGAGAGGGAAGTTGCGTGCATGGATGTTACGAACATTGACCCCACTCTTTTGGTCGAGGCATTGACTATGGGGATTCCCTGCTAGGGATATGGGGAAATATGACGTTACAAAAGGAGCAGCAGGCGGCTGCTATAGTAGATTACAAGTCAAGAAGGTAGCGGCAAATGCCCCTCAAAGGGAATCATATATCCCTCCGCCACCTCCCCATCCAATGGCGTCCCATCGTTTCCGTGACGTCGTGACCAACGTGGGAGAGGGTTTTGCCTTGCTTTGAATATTTGCTTTATCTTTCGACCTTGACTTGGCGTTGTGGAAGCCACGAGAGGGAGATTAGAAGTCGTTTTTGTTTCCGATGGAAACAAAAACGACTTTGGAGATTAGCTTCCCCCTCCGTTCGATACAAAGGCCACTTTCAGGAACTCGGTTTCCTCCCCGATAAATACAAAGGTCGCTTTCTTAAAAAAAAAAAGGGGGGGGGGGGGGGTTGGAGACAAGTTGGCATCACTCTGTAGCCATTATCTATTCATTGAAGCGGAACAAGGGGTGTTTCCAGGGAACTATTCTTTCGACTGCGGATGGATTTCAAACGGTCGCATCACGATTATGGGAGGAGCTTCTCCTACCTTCTTGGCTTGTAACCGACTATAGTGAGTGCTCTCATAGTAAGTTACAAGTCAAGAAGGTAGCGGCAAATGCCCCTCAAAGGGAATCATATATCCCTCCGCCACCTCCGCATCCAATAGCATCCCATCGTTTCCGTGACGTTGCGGCCAACGCGCGAGGAGGGTCTTGCCTTTCTGTACACATTTGCTTTATCTCTCGACTTTGACTAAGCATTGTGGACGCCACGAGAGGGAGATTAAGTCTTCCCCTTCCGATGGAAACAAAGACGACTTTCGGGGATTAGCTTCCCCCTCCGATTGATACAAAGGCTGCTTTCAGGGGCTTGTTTCCTTCTCCGATGAATACAAAGGTCGCTTTCTTAAAAAGTGGGGGTCGGAGACAAGTTGGCACCACTCTGTGGCCATTATCTATCCATTGAAGCGGAACAAGGAGCGTTTCCAGTGAACTCTTCTTTGGACTGCGGAGGGATTTAAAACCGGCGCACCACGCTTGTGGGAGGAGCTTCTCCTACCTTCTTAACTTGTAACCGACTATAGTGTTCTCGAGCGTTCTCAAGCGCTCTCCAGTTGATGTTGAACCTGTCAACATGTACATAAACAGAGTAATACGAGACACCCCTCCTTCTCCCTAGTCCTTCACGATTCCGGCTTCCAGATGAGATCCTTCCCTGGCTCGGCTCTCTGCCGCACACCAAGCCCCTGACAACCGCTCGGTCGCAACAAGGTCGACTGAACAATGAGGCATATAAGGCTTTCGCGTTAAAGGGGGACCTGCAGAAATATTCTTCCGCCTGGCGGAAAGTCCTCCTCGCCCTCTTTTGCGCTCTTTCCCTCTTGTCTAGCTGCATGGTGAGGCGGGTGGGAAAGTCTCCCTTGTACCGGCTTCTTCTGAGAGGATAAGCCTAGTATAAGCAGGATTTTTGGCCCCTCGCACAGCCTCGCCCTCCGGGTGGATGCTTTACGAAGCTGGAAGGCTCCGCCCTGGCAGTCACCCATTTGAGCTGACAAAGTTGTTTGGCTATAGCCCGTGGCAAAGTAAACGCTTACTGGAAAGCTGCGATGCATATTGAATGTGCTTTTGATACTTATTCTCGGTTTCTCTAATAAGGAGTGCAGGACGCATGCGCGATATGTTGTGGTTTCAATATGTAAGGATGATTTACATGTTTCCAAAACATTCAGCGTCCTCGAAACGCCAGCCTATCACGCTCAAACCTGCCTCAAATAGGGAACGATGGAAAAGATAACTGTGTACCAGGCGCGGGCATCTTAGCGTATCTCTGTTTTCGTCGAGAGCGCTTAAACTATTCTGTGCCTAACTCGCAGGATATGATTGCCAACGAAATGTGGATGAAATTTATATCTACACATCCCAACAACCACATGAGTTGAAAGGGCAGCAAGGGTGGGTATTGATATTAGGAAGTTTTAGTGGATCGTTTTCAGCTCTCTGATAATGACCGATTCATACGACGGACTCATCCGCAGACGGAGTGATCACGTTACGAGGCTACAGAGCTTCCCACGTTCGTGTATGCTGGCGCCACCATGTATAGGGGAGCTGCGGCGGCTGCGTTTTTGAGGTTTGTACAAGGTGTAATGCATAAGTGGCAGAAACACGGTCGTGAAGGGTCAAGAAAAAATTGATCAGTACTGTGTTAATCTACGGAACAGTACTGTCACAGCGACAGCTGCGGCAAGCCACGGCGAAGTCGCTGGGCCTCGGCGTCGAGTTCACGCACCTGCCGTGAGGTGCGTTAAAACGTTTTTGATTTTCAATAATCGATAATGGATAATCGATGAATAAATTGATCACTGACCGATGATCGATCACCGACGACGATGGTCGATCATCGTCAATCACATCGTCAATCACAGGCATTGGCTAGTCGCCAATGCCTGTGACGTCATGTCACGCGACATCTGTGAATATTTTATATTCCTCCGAAAGGACTTTTCGCTCTTGGCCCTCGGCTGGCGTCGAACTAGCCACCTTTCGTTCAGTAGTCCGACGCGGTACCACGGATGCAACAATCCACTGCCGCCCGCGAAGAACATTCCCTTACCTGCATATGGTGCACAGGACTTGGATCTTCGAGTGAGGTCAATGCAGCGCTCTCGGTGACTTTGTAAGAGAAGATAGAGCCGAACAAAACAATAAAGAACGTTCCTGCGCAGGGACGCCGCCTTCGAACGTTCGAATTCTACGAAGACCGTTATTACCGGCGGGGAGCGTCGACGCCGACGGGGAACGCGCTCGATGCCGGGCGGCGCTCGCCCACGCATGCGCGAAGAATGACGTGTCATACGAGGCCAATTAGCGCTCTCGTTTGCGGCTATCCACAGCCAATCGCAGCGCCCAAACAGGTGCACCCCCCTGGGAGGTAACATTCCCCTCCTTGTTGGTCCCTCGCGGCGAACTTTATTTCGTAGCAACGCATTCTTATATATAGGGAGCTAGTGTCTGCTGCGTCTGAGGAGGTAACAAGCGAAGCGTTTCCCTCCTGGCCGGGAGGAGGGTGATAAAGGCGGTCTGTTACCTCATTTTGGTAGCCTTTTTTCTAAGAGCGCATACTCGGCCCAACCTTGTGTTCGTTTTATATAAATGAACTCCCCCATTGCGACGACATACAAACAGTTCAGTATGCGGACGATACCACTCTACTTGCTCGAACACTCCATCACGCCAGCTGCTGCACCCTCCAGGCCAACTTCTCCAATGTCCAGCAGTAATCTCAACTAAACTGTCTCGTCCTGAACGCATCCAAGCGCACTGTCATGCGGATCAGCCACAGTCGCTAACCGGGGGTATCCGGCATCCCTCTCGCTTCCATTACATCTATGCCAATTCTCGGTGTGACGTTCACACCTGACCTCTCCTTTTCGGTGCATATTGGAAATGCAGTGGCCAAGGCCAGACGTCTCCCGGGGTTTATGACACGGATCTCGAAGATGTGTGGTCCAGCAACTTTTCGTGTTCTATACTACTGCCCTCGTGCTCCCTCAACTCGAGTAATGCTGTGCAGTGTAATGTCCATATCTGATTAATTTAGCCGACCGGCTGAAGAGCCAAGAGCGTGCAGCAGCGCGCGACACGGACCTTCTTTGCCCGCCAAAACGAGCCTTCATTGCAATATGAAGGTCATCTGAAGCGCCTCAGTGGCAGCCCCGGCCTCACCGGAGGCGAGTCGCCAGAGTGAACCTGATCTGCATACCTCGCCTCCCTCCCAAGGCTGAGCAAGAGGTCAGGGCTAGTCAGGGCAGCCTCAACCCATCCGGGCGCGGACCCGCCGCTACTGCCCTTTCCAATCCTGGAGGGGATTGAGGAGTTCCTTACCGTCCCACTCAGCGCACGTTCTCCCCTACCCCAAGACCGGATTGAATCCGCGGCGTTCTGTCGCTCCTTTGCTAGCAATCTAGGACTACAGCACGTTGGACTGCAGTAACAGCAGGGTGATTTCAGATAATATTGACCAAAGGATGGCTGGTCGACGTTTTTAAATCAACTGATATTTTTATATGCCATTGTCTAGTGTCTGGTATAAACGAATCCACACTTAGTTTTGACAAGAAAAAAATTTGGAGACAGGAAAAATTGTAAGGCATGAAGAGGTGGACAGTTGCATTAACGCGCACTGATGGAGGGGCACGTTTGAGAGCGAATAACTTAAACGATAATCTTAGAAGAATTATAATACTCTATTAAAAACAAACTATGGGCACAGCTTGCTTGTAATTGTAGTGTGCTGTAAATAATCTAGGCAGCGCGTGCCACGTGCGTGAGAGCAGCACGCGCTGTCCCTGAATTTGATGTACAGGGTCCGATCGAGAAAAGTAAACCCTACTTTTCGGCCCGCGTAAAAAAACTACGCATCGCAGAACGCTCATTCTCCTCCCAAAGGTAGAGCTAGAGGTCCCAACCAGATGCCAAAGTTTCAACCCGATCCGATAACTTAATCAAAAGTTATAAGTGATTTTCTGAAAATTTCAATGGGAAAATGGCGGCCGACGGAGTTTTCAAACACATGGGGCTCTATGGCACCAGAAACCGAAAACGGGCAAAAATGGGCTCCAGTCTTCACGAAAACTCCGAGCTGGCGTGACGTGTCTTCCTTTCGCCGGTGCGGCCGCCTTGGTCCCCGCACCTCGGCACCATCTCGCGTCCCACGCGCCACGGCAATGTAAGCCTTCCAGTATCTTTACAGGCCTTCCGAGGCGCTGTCTTTGTCGTAGCCTTTCATGTCTCTCTCCACCCCTTCGTAATGGCCCTACGCGACCATTACATTTTGGCGACGAGGTCTTTTCTTTCATTTGTTTCCATTTTCGCCTCTCGTGAGCTTTTTATCAGACTCCGTGCCGGAGATGAGTGGTGGCAACACCGGCAAGTATAGTTTTCTTTTGTGTGTTAGTTAATATTGTCTCGTAACAGTAAGAGGATGGCGACGGTTTCCTTACCGACGCCACCAGCATTTCTTCCCACGCCAGGTGCCCCTGCGCAGCCTTGGCTAAGTTGGAAAACGTCGTTTTTCAATTATCTTGTGGCCATAGAGGCAGATGAAAGCTCTCCGAAGCGCAAGCGCGCACTACTGTGGTCGTTGCTTGGCTTGGAAGGCCAACGAATAGTTTCAACATTTCCTTCAACAATTCCCGCCAGCAGCGCGGCCGTTTCCGAATTTGATGAGCTCGTAGCGGCACTTGATGAGCATTTTGCTCCCAAAGCTAACGTTGTCGTCGAACGCAGGCAATTTCTCACCCGCGTCCAGTCCCCGGGAGAGAGCGTCCTCGACTACCTTAGTGCACTCAGGCAACTCGGTTCTTTTTGTGATTTCGGAGAGTCCCTTGAAAACCGCATCGCGGAAGTCTTTTTGGCCGGTTTAAATTCATCGGAAGTACAAGATCGGGTAATCCGAGAGTCTGCGGGAGCTGGACAACCTAGCCTCGAACGCGTTGTGTTCCTAGCACAGCAGTTCGAACAGGCGTCTCGAGATTGCGATCGGTACCGCCAATTCCCTCCAGTTTATCGCGTTCTGGAACGCCGCACGCCGTTCAGGTCGTACAAGGGGCTTTTATTCAGCGTGAACAAGATGGCCGACGTTCGAATTCGAATTTGAACATCCAAGATCAAAATGGAGAACGGCGGCATGCCGTTTCCTCCTCCCCGCAAATGTTTCCTTCTCGCCGCAACACCAGTCGCGCGCACACACCCGCACTTTCGTGAGCCGAGTACCGCGTGATGCTCCGCCGGGCGCGCGCGCTCTTGGGCGCGGGGCAGAGTCGTGTCAGTTCTGCGGTCGTCGACCCCATCCACGTGAGGAATGTCCTGCTTCAGGAATGTCTTGTTTTTCTTGCGGCAAATTAGGTCATTTTTCAAATGTTTGCCGGAGTTCTCCCCCATTGTCTGCTGCCACCGATCGTCGTCAGCTGGCCTTTCCGCCGGGACGTGGCCGTGCCGCCGGTCGCCGGTACCAGCGGCTTGGAGTTGGCCGTAACCAGACACCCAGCCATGGAATCGTCACATTTCCTGACGAGGAGGAGCAGCAGCCGAAAGTTTGCGCCGTCGGATCACCGGAAGTCCTCCCGAAAGGACGCGCCGACCGGCGCCCACGGAATTTCACCGCTGATGTTCAGGTGAATGGATCTACATTACCCTTACTCATTGATACTGGCTCCGAAGTGTCAATACTTTCCGAGAGCATGTTTAACAAGATCAACTCCCAGCAGCAAATCCGGCTAAAGAAACCGCCGCGCACTCTTGTGCACTACCTCCGAGGGTCGATTCCAGTCGTGGGATGTTTCCAGACCAAAGTCGGCTTCAAAGAACGCTCCGCCGACATTCTTTTTTACGTCGTTCGAAATGGCCGATCCCTGCTAGGGACAGATGCCGTGTATGGACTTCGTCTCATTTTGTCGGGTGCTCCACTCGAATGTTTCCATGTCAATTCAGCTGACTCTCGCGCAGCCATCCCGGGCCATGTAAAGTCGGCTGGAGTCCCGCAGCCCCCATGTACGGTGGAGCCCAGTCCTCCACCGCATCCTTCAAGTGCTCCCTGCAAGCACCCTCCACCATTGTCCACTGTTCACGGCACTCAGCCGTCCACGTCGTCTGAGTACTACTCAAGTAGAGGCGTCTTCGGAGACCAGCCTTCAAGGGATCCGTCGACGTCGGGACCATCTTTGCAACCTTCATCGGTGAGCGATGCATCGAAATTACCTTCTGGTTTCGAAGAATTTGAGGATCTCTTTTCACCTGAGTTAGGGTTAGTTAAAAACCAAACTCACACAATCACTGTCCGGCACCATGTCCCGCCGGTGCAGGCTAAACTTCGCCGCTTACCGATCACGTTGCGTGATGCCGTCAGTGCAGAAATTCAAAAACTCGAGCGCCAAGGCGTTATCGAGCGTGTAAACGCGTCGGAATGGGTGTCCCCCATTGTAGTAGTTAAGAAGAAAGACGGTGGAATCCGTATGTGTGTCGATCTGCGGGCGCCAAATCAGGCTGTCGTTATAGATTCATTTCCGCTTCCGCACATTGATGAGCTTCTGAACTCCCTCAGTGGAGCTTCCCATTTTTCTAAGTTAGACCTTGCGTCTGCTTATCACCAGGTCCGTCTCGACCCCAAGAGTCGTGACTTAACGGCATTCATTACCCATGAAGGGCTTTTTCGTTTCAAACGAGTTTGTTTCGGTCTGGCGTCTGCACCAGCGGCCTTCCAACAGGTCATGTCCAAGATATTAAAACACTGTCCAGGAGTCCAGTTTTATCTGGACGATGTCATTGTCTATGGTTCCTCCCAGAAGGAACATGATAATAATCTCAGACAAGTCCTCAAATGTATTAGAAAGGCCGGCATGAAACTCAATAGAAAAGCCGTTTTCAATGTTTCTGAACTATCATTTCTTGGTCATCGTCTGTCTGCGGAGGGTCTAGCACCCCTTCCGTCGAAGATAGACACTGTCTTTAATTTTCCAGCTCCATCGGAACCTTCGCAGTTGAAGGCCTTCCTAGGTCTAGTAGAATATTACAGTAAGTTTGTCCCTCACTGTGCTACTCTCGTAGAACCCCTCCGAAGGCTTCTGCGCAAGGGAGCATCTTTTGTTTGGTCCTCCGACGTAGAGGCCAGTTTCCAAAGTGTCAAGTCCTGTCTTCAACAGGCACCCATTCTTGCAATGTTCAATCCAAATCTTCCAGTTGTCGTCTCCACAGACGCGTCCAATTACGGACTAGGTGCTGTTCTCCAGCAACATCATGGTAAGCAACTAAAGACTGTTGCTTTCGCTTCCCGCTCTCTCTCCGAAGCAGAGCGGAAGTACTCAGCAGGAGAGAAAGAAGCCCTCGCCATCCTGTGGGCTTGTGAGAGATGGCATGTTTATCTGTGGGGTCGACATTTCGAAATACAGACCGATCACCAGGCTCTTGTCACATTAATGTCCACTCAAGGGACAGGTGTCCGTCCACGACGCATCAGTCGCTGGACGGCTAGACTCTTTAATTACAATTTCACCATGAAGTATCGCAAAGGAAGCGACAATGTAGTTGCCGACGCTCTGTCTCGCCTACTGGTCACAGATACCGAAGAAGGTATGGCTTTTGAGGAGGAAGTGGTTTCGATTGTCTGTGCATGTCTCACAGAGAAGGAGTTCAAGGAAGAAACTGCAAAAGATCCTGTATTACCAGTTGTCATGACATATCTTTCAAACACCTGGCCCTCAGAGGACAAGTTGCCTTCTGAGTTCAAACCATATTTCGTTGTGAGAGACCAGCTCTCAGTCACAGATGCATTGTTATTCCAAGGAGAGAAGATAGTGGTTCCGTCCACTCTCCGTGATCAAGTTATTGATGTAGCACATGAAACACACCAAGGTATTTCGCGCACCACCAGCATCATCAAGGAACTTTACTGGTGGCCGCATCTAAATCAGCATGTCAGGACCAAAGTTCAAAACTGTACAGTATGTCAGTCCACAGATAAGCCTGCAAAGGCATCCCCTGCACCTCTTCAACCAGTTGAATTTCCCACTCGTCCATGGGTAAAACTTGGTATGGATATTGTTGGTCCCTTCGAACGAGCTCCTGCTCAGGAAAGATTTTTCATTACACTTGTAGATTACCACAGTAAGTGGCCTGAAGTGGCACCAGCCCACAACGTCACGACTGCCACAGTCATAAAGTTTTTGAAGTCTGTCTTTGCCCGCGAAGGTCTGCCGCAAGAGATCACGACAGACAATGGTCCACAATTTATTTCAAAGGAGTTCAGCGATTTCTTGAAGATGCATGGCATCAAGCATGCAAAGTCATCCCTCTACCATCCCCAAGCTAATGGGCAGGTAGAGCGATTCAATCGAGTCCTTAAGTCCGTTATTCAGTTGGCTCTCGTCCAACATCGTCCGCTTTCTGAAGCCATTACGGAATATCTCGGTGTTTACAGAAGTACTCGCCATGCAGCGACAGGAGAAACACCAGCATTTCTTCTGCATGGTCGCACACACCGGACGCGACTGCACCTCCAAGGGCGAGGGACCCCAGAGTCCGCCGTCCCTTCACATGTCGTTCAGGAAGAGCTTCCTGATAGAATCAAGGAATATCAAATGAAGATGAAAGAGTATTCCGATGCCAGGCGAGCAGTCAAGCACCCTGCTTTTGCTCCTGGGCAATCAGTAAAAGTTTTCAAACCCAACATTAGAGGGAAAATGCGCAACAAATATGCTCCACCGCAACACATACATGAACAAGTAGGACCAGCCACGTATAGATTAGATGATGGAACCATATGGAATGCAGCCAAAATGACACGTACCACATTGAAACCACCCCAACGTCAGCCTTTGTGGCTTATGGACGATGACATATTCCCCACATCAACTAATGCGGCTCCAGCTGTAAGCCTGGGCCACGTGCCACCTGAGGGTCCGGCACCTGCATCTTTGCGTGCTGCGGCCCCCAGCGTCACTCCTGTCCATGCGGCCCCTGCTGCCAGTTCCTGTTTTTCGCGGCCCCTGCTGCCAGTCCTGTTTTCGCGGCCCCTGATGCCGGTCCTGTCCCGACGGACCCTGTTGCCGCCCATGCTTCTACGGCACCCGGTCCTGGCCATGTAGCTGTGGTGCCTGGTGCTGCCCATGTACCGGAAGTACCCGGTGCCCTTCACGTTCCTGCTCCTGCGGCACCCTGTGCCGTGCAAGATGCGGTGGTCTTCGGTGGCCTTCCCGCCACCCCAGACCCCGGTGCCGTTCCTGATTCCGGTTTCCAAGCGGCCTTCCGCGCCGCCGTACCAGGCAATCAAGCCAGCAGCCAGCCACCAGTCCCGCCGGCTGCCCCGGCTGCAGTCTTCCAAGAGGCCCCCAGGGTCGCTGTCCAGGAGGGTCCTGAACCTTCCGTTCCTTCGAGCGGTGCAATAGTGAGCACCGCATCAAGTTCATCCCAACTGGGACTCGGGTATTGCAGCGAGCTGCCGTCATCTAGCTCCGCAACGGTCTCGGCGGAGTCCCTGAACTCCGTAGGACCAGAGGTCGCCACACTTTCCGAGCCTCCAGGGGCCCATACATTAACAGAGGGCTCTGGAGATAGTCTTTACGTGACACCAGAATCATCGCCAACAGCAAGTGATCGTGATGGATCGGAGCCGTCCACCCCTACGGTTCCCCAGGCATTTCCGTCGGACAATCATCGCCCAAGGCGGCAGAGACGTCTGCCGGCACGATTGAGAGACTATGTGCTAGATTTTTGTTCACCCAGTCCCACTACGAGTAGAACATTTGACGTTTAGTGTTATTCACATATGCATGATTTTGTTTTATAAGTCTAGTGTTTTTTTTATACACGCTTCAGTCTAACTGAATGTTTCTCGACAAAGAGCAGTGTCCTAGATAATGACTGCACCTTTCGTCCTTATATTCCCCTCTGTCTCTGCATAGTTATTTTTTTGCTTATCGTGATTGGTAGGATTTCTGTGTGTGCGTGAACTCTGTATTTTCTTTAAGGAGTAAGTTGTTTTCTTCTCTTCCCTACTAAATTATCCAACATTTATTTTTCTATTAAGGGAGGAGAAGATGTAGTGTGCTGTAAATAATCTAGGCAGCGCGTGCCACGTGCGTGACAGCAGCACGCGCTGTCCCTGAATTTGATGTACATATTGTCAATAGAACCAGTCTTGATTGAAACTCCGAGCTGGCGTGACGTGTCTTCCTTTCCCCGGTGCGGCCGTTTGGTCCCCGGCCACCGACCATCTCGCGTCCCACGCGCCACGAAATGTAAGCCTTCCAGTATCTTTACAGGCCTTCCAAGGCGCTGTCTTTGTCCAACTTTGTCGTAGCCTTTCATGTCTCTCTCCCCCTTCGTAATGGCCCTACGCGACCATTACATTTTGGCGCCGCGTATTTACTACAGTAATATAAAGTGATAACATTTATTTAAGTTTGATTTAGTTTTCTCTAAAATTGCCAAACATGCCTGCTCGAACGACAATAGACCCTTTCCGGAATTCAGTGCCATCTGGTGACTCAACTGGCAGTTTAACTTTTACCGTACTAATGGCGGCAATGAACCTGTGGTACACTGTACCTGTGGTCTGCAGTATTGTATGGAACACCGTCACATTCGCAAGTCAATGGTAAATGAGAATGCGCGCGTCACTGCCCACTTCTTTTTAAATCTCATTCAGTGTCGATGCCGAAAAAGATTCAATCAGTCAGAACGAAGCGCCAGCCCGCATAGACGCCTTGATGAAATTCTATACATCAAGGGGCTTTGAAGCCGAGTGCGTGCTACTAACAGATTGACTGGGCCCGAGTTAGAAATGAACGCTTACGCAGCTCTTGCATCCAATTCCTGCTCCACGTCGCGCTAACATCTAGGGTGTATTGGCATCGAATCATCTGCTTGGGAGCATCTTACACTTCTTCATCGCTAAACAGAAGGCCGATGCCATTTTTCAGATGATGATAGTGATCAAAGTTGCCAGTCTGAATTCTGGAAAGGGTCTATTGGCAAACTTTGGAGGCCTGCATCTCATGAAATAATTTAATCATTATCATATAATTTGCCGGTAGTATTCTACTTATATATGGCTATTATCTAAAAAATATATAAGGTATCTGAGTGATACGATAGTCGGGATATATTTAGGCAAAACATGGGAAAAAATCAAACAAAAAAAAATTCTGATGCAAATAAAAAAAACACCACCTTCGATCCTTTTTTTAAATTTGGGTACCCTGTCAAACTTTATTTCGGCATTCATTTCTATTAAAAACATGTTGCATTGTTTGATTGAGAAAGAAGGCACAACTCCCCAAAGTGGGGTCCTTTTTCAAAGCCTACACTTAGCAGTGCCCTATACGAGAAGTGACTCTGAGTTCCAGTTTCAGGAAACTAACACACATCTTTCATATATTCTTATTCATATGAGGTCACTGAAGACTAGAGTAATCGGTCACACACTAAAAGTGAAGAGAAACTATATACAGCATTTTACATACAGCGTACAAAGAGGAATACATATTAGAGACTAAAGATTCGAAAAAAGATGATGCAGTGTGAAGTTTTACTTTCCGGTATAATTCATATTTAAAATTAAAGAAACAACTTTACTTTCACACACAAAAATGAATATAGAATGCTAAAATTGTTTAGGTTAGTTATGTATTTCCGGGGACAAACCATTTCAGGTGAGCGGTGCCACTGCGCCGGACTGTGAGTGCTTCGATACTCTCGGTGTATGAATGGATCGTGGCAAGCCGAGATATATTATCCTGCGCGAGGACTAGGTCTCATGATTCTTGTATGGTGTATACGTAAGTATGCACCCAGTTTCTCAAATAGAACGCTCACCATTGTCCTGGCCGCGTTCTCTCAGGTTGTTTAAATTCACTGGATCCTGGGAAAGTAGCGCCATTGCCTTCCCCACCTGCTAGCCGGACACAAACAGATACTAACATACAGACGACCCAAACCTCGCAAGGCGATTGGCTAACCGGTCCACGTTGCCGTGGGAATCGCCATCTTGGTCCATTTAAATCTTCGAAGCTTCCAGGGGGTCGTTCTAAACCAGTCGCGCCAAGATCACCATGGAGCACCATCGTACTGGAAGCGTTCCTCGCCAATATAAGAGTTTTTGGCACTTTGTATGCGATCAACTTATTAATCATGGCCATCTCCATGGATCTCTTACAATTATATTGTTCTTCTAGCGTATTTCAAGACAGTAAACTTATTTTTCAGTGCCTCCAAGCACCGACACAACATCTGGTGGTGGTACGAAGGTGAACGCTTGTTTCGCCGGTGTGTGGCTATACTTCGTTTCACCTTCCGTCCAGACACAGAAACATTACGAACACCATGATGGTGCACTTTTGACGCTGTGTGATTCGTTATATAATCTCGTAGCATCGGCTGCGTCTGGACAGAAGGTGAAACGAAGTATAGCAAAATCTTGGCATACAAAAACGACTCCATAAAGCTACCCGTCACCAGCGAATCTAGATCGGCTCACCAGGAACGGGGGGTCAAGGAGAAATTGCTAATTTCACGGACCAAGATGGCGACCACACGGGGAGCTTGGCGTTACTTTCCCAGGATCCAGTGACTTTAAGGTTGTTCAGCGTGGGATGGTGCTTCACGAGTCCGCCAACTCCGTTGCATGCAATGTCCAGATGCAGAAAATAACCACTGGCCGTATGGGCAATCATTCTGTACAAACTGGTGAAGCTGGTAGCGATTCTTAAAATGACTGGCGGCCCCGTCACTTGCTTACGTCACGTGCGAGTATACCGCAACGTTGTCTTCAACCCACTCTTTCACTTTTTCTAGAGCCAAGCACATGAGAGCGACGTCGTCAGACAGGTCCTCACTGGTGATAGCAACGCTGTTTGTAGATTTTGTTGTCGTCACTACACATGTAAATATCGAAACTTTTTTTCTTCAGTGGTATGCTTTAACTTTGTCAAGAAGCACACGATGGTCCAGTTTTCAGCAAAGTCAAAATGAAAGGCAATGCTCCCGCTTTGAATGCAGCTGCTTTTCATCTTAAGGCCGGTTCAGACACTTGCGTTTGAGTGCGTTTGAAGGGCTGTATATACTCCGACGTTGAGCGCAGTGAACGCGGCGTAGCGCAGAACGCGCGCCTTTCATTGGCCGGCAACCAGGAACTCAAGAGCTGTGGCGAATCAATATCTGCGCGGCTACGCTACGCCGCGCCCGTCGACGTTACGTTGGAGTATAAACGTGCCTTGACTGCGTTGCGGCGAGAACCGAAAGCGAGTCACCGGCACATCTGTGCTTCGTATGAAGCGTGGAATCCAATTCAAGGAATCTTCTTGGCACGCGATATAAGCAGCAGGAATGTCCTGGTGTCTCGCTGCCGCAACGCAGTCAAACGCAGTCAAACGCAACTGTGTGAACCGGGCTTTAGATCGCTTTATCTTGCGTTTGTCGGATATGGTTGTGAAATATCCAACTTTCAACCGTTACTTGAACGACTTTCAAAAAAGTCTCAAAATCCAATGTTGTTTTTTTGTTTTGTTTTTTTCACAAGGTCGCCGGACTTTTATGTTGTAAGCACAATATCTTCATCCTCTGGGATATGAAGTTCCTTGAGTGTAATAAAGTCACTGGATCCTGGGAAAGTAACGCCAAGCTCCCCGTGTGGTCGCCATCTTGGTCCGTGAAATGAGCAATTTCATCCTTGACCCCGCCGTTCTTGGTGAGCCGATCTAGATTCGCTGGTGACGGGTAGCTTTATGAAGTCGTTTTTTGTATACCAAGATTTTGCTAACCACACACCGGCGAAACAAGCGTTCACCTTCGTACCACCACCAGATGTTGTGTCGGTGCTTGGAGGCACTGAAAAATAAGTTTACTGTCTTGAAATACGCTAGAAGAACAATATAATTGTAAGAGATCCATGGAGATGGCCATGATTAATAAGTTGATCGCATACAAAGTGCCAAAGACTCTTATATTGGCGAGGAACGCTTCCAGTACGATGATGCTCCATGGTGATCTTGGCGCGACTGGTTTAGAACGACCCCCTGGAAGCTTCGAAGATTTAAATGGACCAAGATGGCGATTTCCATGGCAACGTAGACCGATTAGCCAATCGCCTTGCGAGGTTTGGGTCGTCTGTATGTTAGTATCCGTTTGTGTCCGGCTAGCAGGTAGGGAAGGCAATGGCGCTACTTTCCCAGGATCCAGTGACTTTAGAGTGTAAGAGACTGGCCTTTTGGGCAGTGATCACAGACTTGTTAGTGAATCGCAGAGAAATCCTGATTTCAATTCACCAGTGTTGAATGTTGAGCCTGTAACGTTCTCTACGGCGGCAATACAAAGGCAATAATTGGCGCAGCGCACACAAACGCACATTTCCTGGTGTGGAATACATTTGACCCATCTAGGTCGCAAGGAATAAAGTTTCGTTAGCCCAACGCCGGAATCAGGATGCTTGTCTTTGTACACACGAAAGGCCGCTCGGATTGAGCGTGTCAAGAAGCGCTTTGGCACAAACGTTTTCTCCCCGTCGAGCATGACAGAGATCACGTCCTTCTGGTTGGGACCTTGGCGCGAACATTGATGCTCGTCATTCGTGAAGTACTCTAAAGCAGCAGACAGGTTTACAGGGCTCACCTTGCACCTCGACGTGTAAGGATCCGGCTCATACCACACGCCATGCTTTTCCTTACCTAAACGTAAACACTGTCGCCATGTTAACGTTCCTAGGTTAACATGGCGACGGTGTTTACGCTCTATTGTATTTAGGCGGGACTCGAGTATTTGGGATTTTTGTTCTCGTGTCGGTATGCCTCTTTGTGCCTGATATTATCACCCGCGAAGCCAGCGAGTGGGATGGCGACAGGCACGACTGCTCAATAAACAGACATCGACGGTCATATTTTGCTGGTTGAAGCGAACCCTTTCATCCTTGACAGCGAGCGGGGAAATGCGAAAAAAGATTGTATCGGCCGTTTTGCCAGAACTAGCGACGAGTGTCGCCTGCTACTTCCGTTAACTATTGCCCCATAATCGTGATCTTCGCGAGTAAATTATTGTTGCTAGCCACAGAACACTATCACGCAGAAAGGGAATGCTTGCATATGTTTTTATTCTAGATATACGTCACGGATATATATATATACGAGAGAGATGGAGATAGAGGGTCAATGGGAGCACGGGCAGAGCCAGGGCGTGCGGCAAACTCGGAAAGAGGGCTTGGCATACTCTCTTGACCAACCAGAAGCCGAAAAGAATCCCCTAATGGTGGTAGCGAGAAACAGTTCTGATCAAAGGTCTATGTTCGTATATGGTTTTAATGAGCGCGTAAGAGTGAAGTGTAGTAACTCTTCATGGTTGAAAATAGGGTGCACGTGTTGTTTTGATCATGATCATCAGAAAGATGTAAGAAACGAATGCGCCGCTCAACTCTGTTTTGCTCGGACAGAGTGTGACCGCTCGGACGGCAGATTCCCGGCCCTCGGCGCTTGGCGTACGGATTATGTCGATCGTTCCGCTAGTCGCACTCTTCCACCATCATTTTGGATGAGCGTGATTGAAACGTCACGTGTACCATATTTTCAGTCATCGAGAGTTACTCCAATGCAGTTATCAGGTTTGTTTCTTGTGACCACCACCAGGGTATTATTTGGTCACATTCGAATTTCTGAAGACGCCCTGGAACACGCCCAGCCCGCTTTCGGCCAATGGCGCCTTCTCATTTGTCTCCTATACTTCCCAACGAATGGCCAAACTATCTATATACACGGCTCTGGAGGGTAAGAGAGAGGAGGATATAGTGCCGTAGGAAAATAGAGTAAACAAAGTTCCCAGTGGCCGATGGCTGCAGGATCTTTTCTCGGATCACTAGTTCGTAATATGATAGCTCTTTGTACACAGTAGTTTCTTCTCAATTTTAGTGTGTGAACAATTTCTATAGTTATCAATGGCCTCATCTGAATAAAATATATATAAAAGATGTGTGTTAGTTTCATGAAACTGGAACTCAGAGTCACTTCTTGTATAGGGGACTGCTAAGTGTAGGCTTTGAAAAAAAGACCACTTTGGGGAGTTGTTTCTTCTTTCTCAATAAAATAATGCAACATGTTTTTAAGGACGTGTGTATGTCAATCTGTCTTATTTCCTTTCTGTATTAGCCGCGAGATGTTTTGGTGGCGCCATCCCATGGCTACCTTTCGTGACGTCATTACCTTGCGAACAACAAGTTTGATGGTGTTTGCAATGAGCATGGTGGAAGCTTGAAATCATTACCTCTCAAAGCGACACTGCCATCACCATCAAAATTCAAGCTCTTGCATTCCTCTTATTTTTGTCGATGAGAAATCCTTTCCTGACGTCATAGTCAGCATTCAGCCAATCATGGCCGGCCGACCACAGCGACGCTTTTGATCGCGCACGTCGCCA